>JAUMHP010000084.1:7073927-7094641 GCA_032361065.1 Enteromius trimaculatus
TAACACCAAAAAGCTCATTGCCAACCGCAGTAAGAAGAAGTCACTGACATTATTGCGGGCGGCTGCATTGGCCAGTGTGGCAGGTGGTGGCCTCATATACTGATCTAGGATCAGTGATCCGTAGCATTTGTATTTCCGAGCTGTGCTTAAGTGTCAGAAATGCTTGGGAAATGTAACGTTAGCTTGTGTGGACGCTACCGCGCTACTTGATTGAAAAGCCATTTGATTGTGAAAGTAGCGACGCTACCAACACGCTACTGAAAAATGTAGTTAAACTAGTAGCGTCACTACCTGTAGCGACGCTACTGCCCAACAGAGACACGCTGGACCAGGGAGTAAGTAGTCAATATTTCCAATATTGAAGAGCAAGGGAGTAAGGAGTTTAGTCCACTTCGTAGAAACCAGCCCGGACACTGTGTGGGGTTTTATGGTGGAGTTGATTGTGGTGATGATCAGTTGCAGGTGACAGTGATTGGAACTCAGGGGAGAGTGAGTGTTGTGATTGGCTGGGTGCAGAACCTGGCAGATCTATGACATTACCCCCTCCTCCACGACCCTCTCTAGTAGGCTGACCTCTCTGACTTTGCGGTGGTCTTCCTCTTTCCCTGGGCGCAGGCCGATCAGGATGGGGAGCATGGAACTCCTCCAGGAGAACAGGATCTAACACATCATCTCTTGGGACCCTGATCTTTCCTCGGGCCCGTAACCTTCCAAATCCACCAAATACTCTAGTATACCACCGCAACGTACTGTAGAGAATCCACAATCTCCTTGACCTTGTAGATGGTCCCTTCATCCACGATTAGAGGAGGAGGGGGTTCCTCAGCTGGACCAGGCAGATGGTGATGTGCTTTGTGCACCCTCTCACGTACCTTCTTACATCCCTTCCCATCTCGGGCCACCAGAAACGATCTTGCAGGAGTGAGAGAGTTCTGTTGGCTCCAGGGTGGCCAGTTCGGACCGGGGTACAAAACATAGGTGCTGGGGGCAGCCCGGGCGGAGTGGCAGACGCTGGCTTGGATGCGGCTCGGGGGCTATCCCATTGGATGGGATTAACGAAGAAATTGGTGGGGATGATGGGTGCGAATTGCTCACATTCTTGGAACCCGCAAAGTAGGAAATAGTGAACCAGAAGCCAGTGAAGAATAATACCCATCGAGCCTGAAGGGGATTTAACCTCTTGGCATCTCGAAGGTCTTGGAAGTTTTTATGGTCAATAAGCATGTGTCGCCATTCTTCTAGGGCCAGTTTAATGGCTAGAAGTTTGCAGTTGCCAATGTTGTATTTCTTCTCCACCGGCAGAGTTTCTGGGAGAAGTAAGCACATGGAAGGAGTCATGGTGAATTCCCCTACTGCTGAGATAGGACGGCTCCAACACCAGTGGTGGAAGCAGGTCTTTATGATAGAGTTGATACTCTTTCCACGATACTCTCTTGAGGACCTCCACGACATGCCTACGATGCTTCTGCATGTTCTGTGAATAGATGAGGATGTCATCGATATAGATTACGACGAATTTGTGGAGGAAGTCTGAATAGTTTTGGGGGCAAGATTGAGGGGGCATTAACGTGACCATAGGGCATGACTAGACATTCATAATGCCCAGTGGGCGTGACAAAGGCGGTCTTCCATTCATCGTTTTCTCTGATCCGGATCAAATTGTAGGCACGGAGGTCAAATTTAGTGAACACCATGGCACCTCGGAGCATCTCAAGGGCTGCTGGGATGAGGGAAGTGGATATCTGAACATTACCATGGCTTTGTTGAGTGTTCGATAGTCAATACAGGCCTCCATCCTTCTTGGCCACGAAGAAGAAGCTCGAAGCAGTACAAAATTTTATAAATTAAATTAAATCCAAAATAAGCATTTAAGCTATATAAAAATGTAAATAACACTTTTTGACCATTCTTGGTCACCATTCATCTCAGAAAGTAGCTCAGACATTCTTATCTCTAAACTTCTCCTTTGGTGTTTCACAAAAGACAGCAGGTTTGGACAGAATTTTCATTTTGAGTGAACTACCCCTTTAAACAAAAAAAAATATTATTAAATCCAGCTGAACTGATACTCCTGTAATTGTTGTGCAATGGCTCACTTGAGCTCTGATACGACAGACTAAGCATATTATTTACTGCAGTGGATTGATGGGATACTGCGTCGTAAATTCACACATTGTTTCTTAAGTCTGCTGCAATTGTGCCTGTGGAGCTTCAGAGAGAGGTGCAAATGCAATCTCAAAGAAATCTGAATTACATCATAAATTCCATTTGGACATACTGGGCTATGAAAGATGATCAAGTGCATAGAGATCAAAGCGGCACTACTCAGTGCTTTGACTCAATCAGAGTCATATAGGTCAAAGCTTTCCTACCTGAAAATACAAATCAAAAGAACTTAAATAGAAAGAGAAAAAAAGAAAATAAAATGTTTTGGGTTGAATAGGCAACAAAATACAGATATACAAGCATGTATGGCCAGTATAGTAGTTGATTTTGTGAACAGCAACCACAAATACTGTAAAAAACATCCTAACCCAGACTATTTATAAACAAAGTTCTGTCATGAATCTAGCTGGCATGGGCCAATAGATTGTAGCTCGATCTGATATAATTACATCATCATTTACATGGTACTGCTATATCGATAATTATATTTGCGTCCACAACAGTGAACAATATAGTCTGTTTATTCTAAGCTCCAGTGTGTCGGTCGCTTTTAATTCTTGAGCGCGTGATAGCAGGATTGATTCTGATTGGTTGTCAATGTTTCTATCGTTCACCAGCTGGAAAAAAATCTTTCCGAAAATGATTCCCAAAGAAATTGTTTCTATGTCCTTTATCATTGGTGTGAACAGGGTTTTACATGCTTACAGCAGCATGTCTGTGGATGCATTAGTAGTAGCAAGTCTCCAAGACCAAACACATAACATTGCCACGTACGTTATTATGGTAAACTCTTAGAGAGTTGTCATGACAGAATTATAGGTTATTTATATGTAAAGCAAGATTTCTCTCATTATTTGCCAGTGACTGAATATAGTAGTCTACACCAAAGGAATAAATGCGATTGTAGCATACAGCAAACACCGAAGACTTCATCAGATATATCCCACAGTGCTCTGTGTGTGAGAAAGCAGCAGCTTGGAGTTCACAGGACATTGTCCAATACAGAGATTTGCTGATAGGGAGTGTGGGAATGGACAGTACTAATGACTAGCTTTGATTGAACTTTAAGTGGGTGTTTCATGCATTTTGATTGGATTGCTGTCTGATTGTGCAGGGAACATTACATAAACACGCAGTTCACAAGATCACTGTTGCACTAATAGAAGTTTGTGAGCCAGGGTTGCTATTGTAAGCCAAATCTATTAAAACATTTGTATTAATTTAAATAAACATGAATATATAAATATTAAATAAATAAAAAGAACCGGTTCAAAATTTGATTATCTGAAATCAGTGATTTGAGTGCATCATTTTAAAAATAGAAATATTTTTGTAACAAAAAATAAAAAAAATCTGCTTCAGAAGATATGTGTTAATCCCCCAGAGGCATATTGGTTAGTTTTACGATGGATAAGTGTAATTTATGGAGCTTCAAAGTAATGGCCACTATCCATTACCAAGCTTGGAAGAGCTAGATACTTTTTTTTTTAATTAAAACTGTTCGTCTGAAAGAAGAAAGATATATACACCTACTGTAGGATGGTTTGGGCGTGAGTTAATTATAGGATAATTAAAATTAAAATGTTTGGGAGAACTATTCCTTTAACCCAACCTTCCCAACTCTTAGAAATTGATGTAACTATTATATTAAGATTTTTATTTATTTATTTATTTTTACTAAAAAAGAAAGTTGATATACTAAGTTTAAAGCACTAAACTGATTAACTGAAAATAAATACAATTTTAAAGTATAAAAATAAAAAGTATATAAAAAATGGCAGCATTAAACAAAATTAAAGCAACTGAAAGTGTTACTACAGTACATATATAATTATATACAGTAATAATAATTTTAGGAGCTCAAAGATTTAATTCAGATAGAAATATCTGAACTACTTAGAATTCTTTAAAAATCTTCCTGCTTTGCTCCATAATGTGAATTACACAGTCATATCTCAAACATGAATTTTTTCATGTTTTGCTTGAAAGCTTGTTGTGCTAAAGAAATTGCTAACAAAATCTCTTACCATTGTGATAATCCATTTTGACAACTTCATGAATGCTAGAATTAAATATGAAATAATAAAAGCCCAACAAAAAAGAATGTGACAGCATTTCATTGTGCTTACACAAGATTTCTGAATGTAATGGTCAAGGTGATGCTCTCTGTAGCTGTCAGAAAATTCTACACAGTCTTCAGACAAGTAGAGCGTTCCATGTTACATAAGTGTTCTCTGTCAAAGTTCTTTCTGAACGTTCTTCGATAAAAGCCAATCTGATCAAGCCCCAGCATAACGTCATATACTGATACGCCATGGCTGTAAGGCTTTTTTTTTTTCACCCAGCATATAACACAATTGTTAGGATACGGATATAGAAAGAGACTATTGGATCCAATTGCAGGCTTTTATTAAACTCCAGGTCATGACAGACAGGGTCAAAACAAAGGCAATCAGGTATGGCAGATGCAAACGCAAGAATAATCCGATTGACAAAGCAGAGGTCGGGCGAACATTGAACAGAATATAGGAAGGGCAAAACACAAAGGCCAAAGTCCTAGGAAGGCAGGGTCGGTAACGGCAAATCCAAATAGGATACAGAAAACACAGAAAGTGTAGCGGGTGAGTAGAGCAGGCTGAGAGATCGTGAGTGGTCTCCTGGGCCGGAGCCAGGTCAGACAGGAGGCCTGTGGGCTTCCGTTGCCATTACTGGGTGACCAGGGCAGGCTGAGGGTCTGTAAGTGGTTTAAGTGGCCATATCTAGGAAGGATACAGGCTTCAGGGCAATGTCAGTGGTGGTTATAGGCAGGTTAGTAGGTTGTGCAGCCACTGGCAGAACCTCCTGAGAATCTATACGTGCAGAGTCGACATTCAGGAGGTCGTGCAACCACCAGCAGAATCTCCAAACCTTCTGTCAGAACTGCCGACTCCTCCAGGGTTTGTGCAGCCAAGTCAAGTCAAGTAGGCTTTTATTGTCATTTCAACCATATACAGTTTAGTACAAAATGAAATTAAACAATGCTCCTCCAGGACAACATAAATTAACAAAAAACTGACTAGCTAGTTAACTAAGAAGAGACATCCAGATTAACATTATAATTTAACAGAAACAGCCACCAGTGAAACCTCGAGAGAGTCTACAGTGGGGACCGATATCTCTGGGAGTCGTGCGGTCACTGGCAGAACCCTGAGGAGGATCCATGGCATGGGCTGGCCGAGTAGGTCAGGGGTGGAAGCACGTGCAGAGGAGGTCTCCATCGAGCAGTGTACGGCCCACACACTCAATATGGCTACAGCCAGAATGGGAAGCACTGTGGAGAAGGGTACAGCCTCTTCGATGGCTGGTGTTGGGACCCTGGAAACACCCGCTTCCCTAACCGACATCATTGGAGGGTCTACCAAACTGGACGCCAACCTCTTACATCCTAGGAAGGTCTGGGTGACCTCAATTGCCGTTTGCCATTGCTCAATTGAGATGATCGTGGACCCTCACGGATCAGCCGTGTACGCAAAAGAAGTCAAATTAACAAGCAGTCCGGGTAGGCTGTAAGTGTGGCAAGATCTAAATAGCGCTGCACGTAGTACTCAAGTGAACACAAGCCCTACCTGAGGGTTAGCAACGAGCAACATCCATATCTGTCAAATGTCCTTGTAAACAGCCGCTGGTTCCTTTTTAGCCGATCATTTTGTTAGGATACAGATAGACAGAAACTAGCGGATCCAATTGCAGGCTTTTATTAAACTCCAGGTCAAGACAGGTAGGGTCAAAACAACGGCAATCAGGTATGGCGTTTTGAATTAGACGGTCAATTAACAGCTCAAAAGCATTAGCCTTTAAACACTGACTACACTGACTAACTGAACTGCAAGCGTTGACCATGAATTGGACATTGTGAGTCAAATTCTAAAATTCAAATTCAGTCAAATTATTCTAAAAACATCAAAATATGTAAAACTTGTGATTAATTTTTTTTTTTTTTTTGCTGAATCGAATAGAAACTTGTGGATTAAGACAAGATAGGTGGCATGATGCATTTTACACAGCATAGACACTGATATGGCACAATATAATCAAAATCAGAAGTGACAGTTGAACTACAGAAGATCAACGTCCTAGTTTTTATAGCTTAAATTGTCGTAGTATATATACTAAAACATCCTTTCATCACAGTGCACAGCAGTGACTAGATAAATAAACTGCACTGCGTGAACTAAAGTGCTTCTAAACAATCTTTTTTATTGAACAAAATGTCATTTGACTCTTAGATGACTCGTTTTTGTAGTCTGGTGCCCTGTCAGATTCGTATCTCATAAAATCCATCCCTAAAGACATTTTAGATTAGTCAGAGTCTTTGAACATCAACTCTACCAAGCAAACAACCTCTTTTTGTTCAATAAAGACAAAACAGAGCCCATAAACTAGCCATAAAGGTAAAAGAAGGCCAGCCGTACTTAGCTGTGCCTCTAAACTGACTGCTTTCTTTCAAAGCGACTGAACATCTGTAGAGAGACACAACCGGTCTCTAGATTAGTCCCGTATGAATAATCCAACAGGAAACACAGAACCTACATTATCACAGAGAACAGCTCTGTCTGTTGACTCTGTGGAGAATGGCTGGCACTTACAAAGTGTGAGAGCTAATTAAAACACAAGATGTGGCACCACACCACCATGGATAGGAGCAAAAAGAGAGAGAGGGGCAAAAGGAAAGTCGGGGTGAGGAATCTACACATCTCATTAGTTCTTTATCTTTGGATGTGGGACAGTCTGCACTTGTCTTAGCTTTGACTTCAGTCTTTGTATGTCTCGTCACATTGGTTGATTGTTTATGTCGGAGCATAAGGAGAGACTGTGTGGCGTTTGAGTCTATTAGCCGCTACAGATGGGTCCGGAGGAAGGGAAGGGAGAGGAGAGAATCCACTTAAGTCTTCTGATGTTGCGTTGGAGCATGATAGAGCTCTAGATGTCCGAGTCTTTGTACTTGGAACGAGAGAAGCCCCTTTTATTCCATTACAGGACTATTGCTATTGGAAATGATATTGGATATGTGCTGCTGACGATGGCGTTATATAATCCATCTAGAAACTGGGATTATTTTTGTCAGACGTCGCTTGTAGTTAATGTGCAGACAACACAAAGTGCTTTGAAAGTGTTTAAGTGGAATAATGGTGGTTTACGTAACAGAATATATTTTTTTAATTTAAGGTTTGAGGCTTAGTTTATTCATCCTTCTCAAAACCTATTAAATTATTATTATGTGTAACCAGTTGTTTTTGGTTAGTTATTCAAAGGAGGGTTGATATTAGATAACCTTTTTTAAAACTATATTTAGTTTATTTATTTGTGTATTAGTATTATAGTATTAGTATTGGTTGGGTTAATGCACAATGATTGCTTGATTCGCGAACAAATGACTCTTTTGAACCAGTTCTTTTCAGTCAAAAGAATAAGGCCTATAGTCACATGACTTATTGATGACATCTAAATGGCAAAATTACTAAAAAAAATAGCCTATGTAAAATTTTAACTCAAAAAGTAAGTTAAAAATTTTCCCACAAATTAAAATAGCTATATACATCAAGTTCTACAAAAATTATCTGTTTTTAATAGTAAAATTGACCAAATGTTTACGCATCAAAACATTTTCTTTGTATTTCGCGCAGGCAATAGCAGCTGCTGACACTGTTTAACAAAAAGTTGCTCTCCGAAACCATTTTGGCAGATTTTTATTTTCTGTTTTCTCATTCTGCAATTTCTCTCCAACTTAAATTATTATGGATTTATGGAGCACAAGTGGGATTTAGTATCCAAATGATCCTGTAATAGAAGTCTGGTGTGGAGAAGAGCAAAGCTGGTGTGGGAGGAGCAGTTTTAGATTGGCAGAAGACAAGGGATCCCAGAAGGCTTGTACTGAGGGAGATGCGAGCCAGCCAACAGCTTTTCATTCATGAAGTGCAATTCAGCACCGACACTTGGTGTTTTCTTCGGGTGTAGCCCAGCTGAGTGAATTCAACCAGTGTCACGGAGCGCTATGCGCTCGATTGGAGCCGTTCACATGTGCGCAAACTTGTGGGCTTGAGCTAAACAACGCCGGACACTGTTCAATTCAACTTTCCTTATGGGATTGTGCTGGGCGAGCATGAAGAGCGCTGTCAGAAGCTGGAAGTGGCGGTCAGCAGTGTCTCGATAGGCGTTATAGGAGTCTTCATTCAGAAGGATGCTGGTGGGAAATGCCTGCAGACAGAGAGGATGAGATTTGTGGAAAGGCGCTGGAGCTTCTGTCCGATCTGTGCTCGAGAGGAGAGGTGCAAGACAAAAACTGCCTGGAGTTCACCTACTATTTTCGCGATCTCGGGAGACCGAGATATTCGGACTCTGGTAGGAAATTGTTTTATTCCTGTCTTCAGATTAAGTTTTATTCATGTTTTGTGTAACGTAATCAAATCACATTTAAACAGTTGCTCAAACTACGACCCTTAAACTTGTTGTCATGGCACTTTCAACATTTTTTTTTTTTACTTTGTAGAAAGTTATTAGAAGCGAATTTCATTATTTAAAATATGTGCATTTTATTGATGCGTTCGGCTAATTGGCATCTAGCATTGATTTCGTTAAAGTACCGTTAACCCCACCCAATAAATGATCTAAAACGAACAGGAACTGTAGCCTATTTGTTAAAATCAACGCTGATATTAAACTATTGTTGTCAACGTATTATTTACTTGATTTCCCCCCTTAAATATTTTATTTAATTTATTTTAATTAATTAGGCTAAACAGACTTGAGTCCGTTTTTTTCTTATATTGAATGTACATTTAAAATAAAAAAAATTATTTTAAAATAAATATGATGGTTTGCTGTAAATTCTGGAAAAAAGATAGCTAGGTAGACCTATAGAGAGAGAGAGAGAGAGAGAGAGAGACATACACACACACAAACAAAACAAGCCCCAATCATCATTCCCCACAGTCCAGTATTAATGACCTATTTAGAGCTGTCCTGTATTTTAGCATTTAAAAATGCAGCCTGCATTCATTCAGATTTGATTCTGCAGAATACCAGATGCAGTGTAATTTTAGCACTGAACATTAATACACTTTTTTTTGTTGATTTATGCATTCAGAAGTTAAATTAAGCATAAAATGATTATACAGGCATTCAAGATTCCTAGAAGGCTTCACAGGAAACTTGTTAGTCCCCAAAACAACCTGTCATCGATGACAGAAATAGAGCATTGCTTGATTCAGTATGAGCTTAACTAAACGTTAGCTTCACTGAACCTTCATTCATAGATCATAGCCTCTCTTCAGACGCTGTCGTCTTCATCCTTGGAGACACAGAGCGGTCGACAGGAAGCCATTAGGATTCCACCCCACCCTGTTACTCTGTACACTTTCTCCTCTGCGATTACCCAGCACTGACATCCGTTAACACGAGGCCTTCAGACCCCATGGGAGAACGATTCATACTAATAATTTGGTCCCTCAAGATGGATTGTACAAGAATTTAATGAAAGGGGACATCAGAGTTCAGAGGAACCCAGTAAATACACTCTTAGCCTGATGGGAGCGTCGCTGTAAAGCGCCTGTATGGAGGAAAGGTTTTGTAATGGAACCCAAGGGAACCCAGCACTCTAAGAGGTTAATAACACATCACTGTAATGGATAGACAGTTCAGACAACATGGTGTGGACAAATATTGACAGGTATTCGTGTAACTGATGGTTCAGACACAGGAAAGGCAGGGTTTCGTTCTCACACGGGCAAGTTTATGACACGTCCATGAGCCGTGCTGATAATATGTGCCAGTGAAGGGCTATTGACTGTGAAGGTTGTGTACTATTAAGTGAGTCATATTTATTCATAGCTATAGTTTCTACTGCCGTTGACATCTGGACTGTCATAAAAGTCTTCGATTGGTCGACCTATAAACACTTTTCTTCCCTGTGGTGGAAAAAACTTTGTGTCTTGCCGTCAAATTCGCAAACAGCCTCCCAGCTTCATTCTGATTGGCTAACAGCTGCTAGCATCTGCAGTCTGCCACCTGGAATTACAGAAGCAGAAATAAAAATAGATGTTGTGAGAGGTTGTACTGGGTGAATATTGTCTTTCGAACTACCCCACATACCTACGTAATAGGTACTGTATGGAGCGTGATTAAACCGTGTTTTGTGTTCACATGTGAACAAGTACCCACATGTGTCTGGATTTATGTCACGCCTGCTGATGCTCAAGCAGACACCTGCTTAAAAAAGATGCATAATCTCTGGGAATGTAGTGTAAAATGAACATGCAAATTAGGATAGGAGAGGCAATTTTTGTGAAGATCTGACTCTAAGCCACTTGACACCTTCAATCCAATGTCTTGACCTTTCTGGCCTTCTCCCGACCATTCTTGGAGACATTCAGGTGTGGTTAGCTCAGCTCATGGGTCTCTGTTTCATATGTGAAAGTGAGTTCATCTTTGCTCCGAGGACAAAAAAGACTAGGAGTAAAGAGAATGCAATCTGTTTTTCTTTTTTGGAGAGTGATGGTAAACAAATTTGCTTTAAGCCAGCGTCATTAATCTTGTGCTGGATAAGTGAATAACGTGATGTCAGAGCTTAGCAATGAGGTTAGTGTCTTGTGGGATTGTAGAATCGTTTTAAAACCATGAGACGCAATCTTTAGTTTCCATATTTGTAACCAACACAGATGCAACATGAAGATGTTTCCATAGAGATGCACTGATCTTTCTGAATGCTTGCTGTTAATGGCTTCAAACAAAGAAATATCCGCATTGAGTGAACAAGCTTAATTGTATTTAACTCCTTTTAAAGCAAACTCCCTTTCGTGGCTAGTTCACTCGGCAGTCATTTTGGAAATCCCAGGTAGACAAGTAAAACTCATACAGTAGATATATGAGAGGAGAGAAAGCTAAAACTATTTCTTAAGCTGGTCAGGCTTATGCACATTCAGTAGTAAACAAAACAGAAGATGCTTCTATTAAAAAAAAAAAAAAATTGACTAATAAAGGCAGGGCTACAGATGTCGTCTTGAATGCTATGATTTCTCCCGCTTCTACAAGTTGATATTAGGTTAATGTTTTTACCAAAGACCTCTTCAGAAAAGCTATCACACCAAAAAGAGTTCATTAGACCCACACTTGATTCACTTGATGTGAGCTATTAGCTGCTCACCTGCTGGTCACATTTTCGTTTCACAGTTTCCTTATCTTGTAGATTCAAGTAAATTTCATTAGCATTTTCCGCATCATGCAACTTGCCCTTTACCGTTTCGTCATCTCAGCCAGTAACCCTCATACCCTATTTGGAAATCTGCATTGCATGATCATTATTTTTTAGTTCTGAGTTAAGCTTGGCATCCTATTTAGCTTACCTTTAGAGTCCACACTGAAACAAGATGCATGAAATATTGTTGGACTGAATATGTGTCCCAGTGAGGCTGCTATGCAGAGTTATGTTCCCTGTTGCATCATTTATTCATATTGTATGTCTGTACCTTAACCTTAAGGAATGTAGGGAATGTTTTTTTTTTTTTTTTAAGCACACCTTATTTTATTATTTCATATGTTTGTACACACACACACACGTACATATATATTATAGAACATGATAATACACTGCTCAAAAAAATAAAGGGAACACTTAAAGAATACAATGTAGCTCCAAGTCAGTCACACTTCTGTCAAACTGCTCACTTAGGAAGCAACGCAGACTGACTATCAATATCACATGCTGTTGTGCAAATGGAAGAGACAACAGGTGGAAGTTATAGGCAATTATCAAGACACCTCCCAATAAAGGAGTGGTTCTGCAGTTGGTGACCACAGACCACTTCTCAGTTCCTATGCTTTCTGGCTGATGTTTTGGTCACTTTTGAATGCTGGCGGTGCTTTCACTCTAGTGGTAGCATGAGACGGAGTCTACAACCCACACAAGTGGCTCGGGTAGTGCAGATGTGCAAATGTGCATGTGTCTGCTGGTGGTATGAGGGCCCGACATCCACAGGTGGGCGTTGTGCTTGCAGCCCAACACCCTGCAGGATGTTTGGCATTTGCCAGAGAACACCAAGATTAGCACATTCGCCACTGGTGCCCTGTGCTCTTCACAGATGAAAGCAGGTTCACACTGAGCACATGTGACAGAGTCTGGAGATGCCGTGGAGAACGTTCTGCTGCCTGCAACATCCTCCGGCATGTCAGAGGTAGCCTGACTGCCATTAGGTACTGAGATGAGATGCTCAGACCTCTTGTGAGACCATATGCTGGTGTGGTTGGCCTTGGGTTCCTCCTAATGCAAGACAATGCTAGACCTCATGTGGTCGGAGTGTGTCAGCAGTTCCTGGAAGATGAAGGCATTGATGCTATGGACTGGCCACTCGTTCCCCAGACCTGAATCCAGTTGAGAACATCTGGGACATCAGGTCTCGCTCCATCCACCAACACCATGTTGCACCACAGACTGTCCAGGAGTTGGCGGATGCTTTAGTTCAGGTCTGGGAGGAGATCCCTCAGGAGACAATCCGCCACCTCATCAGGAGCATGCCCAGGCGTTGTAGGGAGGTCATACAGGTACATACACACTACTGAGCCTCATATTGACTTGTTTTAAGGACATCACATCAAAGTTGAATCAGCCTGTAGAGTGCTATTCCAAAAAAATTGTAAAGAACAAAGTATTTAATAAGAATACTTCATCAATTTGCATCTATGATGTGTTATTTTAGTGTTCCGTTTATTTGTTGAGCAGTGTAGAAAAACATTTCAACTAACATTTCCATCTGTGCTCTAGACAGGAAGAAAGTCACACAGGTTCAGAATAACATAAGTGCAAGTAAATTATGGGAAAATTGCATCAATTCTTAACGGAACTATCACTTTAAGGACACCCCAAGTCTACCTCAGGTGTGATAAGCTGCAGTCTGAATGTATGCAATTTTTTTTTCTCCAGTGTAGGGAGAAAAGATCGGAGTGGACAGAAAAGCAAGCAGAAGGCAGGCCACTCTGACAGGGATTCATTCAGTCCACACTAAAAGCATCTCTTCCTGGGTGTCCTAATTCAGAGAAACCATCTCAAGGGGTAGAGAGAGAACGAAAGAGGGAGGGAAAGATACATGGAGAGTCTGAGTGGATCTTAAATGTGGCATCTATTAGTTAATATTTAGAGTTAAGCTTCAACACCACCCCAGATATTACAAATGTCCCTTTCAAAATATCACAATATCTGGCTCGCAAAACATAGTGTTTTAAATTTTTTAGATTTCATTTTTGAAGGAAGAAAAATGATTAAATGGCTAGTAATGGGTGTCTTTAATGCATTTAATTAAAGCTTGCTTGTTGAATTGAGTTGCCATTTGTAATGCCTGACCAAACAAAAGCTCATAAGCTGCATAGAATATATACAGTAGTTGAAGGATATTGCCTAACTTTGCAGACTAATCCGGTCATTTAATTTCTTCTAATGATTATTTTAATTACATTTATGTTAATTAGTGTAAAACTATAGGCTCATTTATACCAAGAATGATAACTGTATTAGCCACACCGTAGCACAATTATCTGTTTATTGTAATTGCACACTGCAGTGATGACGTCTGTTGCTTTTAAAGGAATAGCTCACCTTTAAAATGGAAATTCTGTCATCATTTACTCCAAACCTGTATGAGTTTCTTCCTTATGTTGAAAGCAAAATATGAAAAGTTGAAAGTTGGTTGTCCCAACTTCCATAATATTTTTTTCTTCAAAATATTATCTTTTGTGTTCTACTTAAGAAACTCATACAGTTTTTGAAAGACATGAGGGTGAGGAAATGATGACAGCATTTTTATTTTTAAGGCGAACTATTCCTTTAAATGCTTGCAGGTGAATTCTGATTGGCTGTCAGCTGGGTCTCATTTTGCAGCCGGCACCTTTCAGAGGCTGCATTTTTAACATCATCACTAAGGCTGTCTCATTTCAGAAAGTAATTACTACATTCAAAAATACAGTAATTTATACTTTACTGGGAATAAGTCAGTTTTATAATGGTGTTTTATTTATTATTATTTTTTTGACAACCTCGATGAGATATGCCGCCAACAAGTGGGACCTCAGAGGGTGCATCCAATGAAATGAGACATAAATAATGTTTATATCATCCAGTATCTAGAAAGAGTCGTTCTGAAATTGATCCCAACAGTATTATTTCTCAGTGTTGTCTCAGTTCCCATAGAATTGGAATGGTTCACAGACAGAAAACCTTTCTGATTGGCTAGTTTTCTGACATCCACTCTGTTTTGCTAACTTCATTAACATTAACTTATTTTCAGCTGGAACCAGGAGGTATTTTATGTGTGATCATTTAAAAAAATGCTGCTTAAAGTCCTTCTATTGTATAAATATCTTCACAGTTTTGAACACCATCCAGTGACCGACTTTCTCTCTTATTGCTCCAGATGTGTCTGTGAGCCTGCTGTCCCTCTTGGTGACTGCATGTGGCCTGGCGCTGTTTGCGGTCTCCCTGTTTGTGTCATGGAAGTTATTTTGGGTGCCATGGCGAGATCGCTTCTGGCCCGGCCTAAAGGACCAGCAGGGCGAGCAGCAGCCGGTCTTGAACGAGGTGGAGGGCCTAGAGCGGGAATACAGCGAAGACTTCGAGAAGGATCCCAATGCGCCGACGGTGCTCCCGGAGTCGTCCATGAAGATCAGCCACACGTCCCCGGACATCCACCTGGAGGCCCAGACTAAAGCCAAGGAGCTTAACCACATCCACATAGCTCGGGTACAGCGACAAGTCACCGAACCAACCTCATCTGTCAGGTGAGTCATGTTTTCCTGACTTCATCAGGCGTAATCACTCACCCACCATTGATATTCATTTGGCAATTCCCAGCTGGCATTTGTCAGACAGTGTGGGCCTCAGTGACCTTCAGCTTTAATTAAAGTTCTACTCAGTCTGGTTATTCAGAAGATATCTAGCATATGAAGCCAACAGACGTCCGCCCCCTTTCTTCTTGTTGCAGGCACAACTCCATTCGGAGACAGATGAACGTCTCCAACCCCGATTTCAACTTGGCCCAGTTCCAGAGACAAGAGTCCATAACGGGTCCAGGATTGGGCCGCATCAAGCCTGAGCTCTACAAACAGCGGTCAGTGGATGCTGACGACTGCAGACGAGCGGACAGCTGTGGCCGCTTGCACTTCATCATCAAATACGACTGTGACTTGGAGCAGCTCATCGTGAAGATCCACAAAGCCCAAGATCTACCTGCCAAGGACTTTACGGGAACGTCCGACCCCTACGTGAAGATCTACCTGTTGCCAGACCGCAAAACCAAGCATCAGACCAAGGTGCACCGCAAGACTCTGAACCCCATCTTTGACGAGGTTTTCCTGTTTCCTGTGGAGTACGCTGAGCTTCCCACGCGCAAGCTTCATTTTAGCGTCTACGACTTCGACCGCTTCTCCCGCCATGACGTTATTGGTCAAGTGGTGGTGGACAACTTCTTGGATCTACCTGACTTTCCGCAGGAAACCAAGCTCTGCAGGGATATCGTTTACGTTAGTGCGGTAAGTCTGCTCTATTGTGTCTATATTTGCTGAACTTGCTTTTTCAGTGTAACATTTTATTCACACAGTTTTTTTAAACAATGTTGACAGTGGCAGGATATTCAAATAGCAAAATTCATGAGAAAAAAGCAAGGCAGATCCATGACCATAAGGATTTCAGGTTTGATTTAGGTGTAGGTTGTATTAGCTGCTGCGTGAAGTGTTGCAACACTGTGGGGGCTTTGAGTGCATGGCTCAAGATGGGTTTATCCAGGTACAAGAGGCTGCTATTGGAAATCTATGTGGGAAATTCTTACACTGATGATAGTGTAAGTTTCAATACAAGCAAACACAAAAAAATATGCGTTTCCCTTTGATTTTGGTAATTATAGTAATTGTTAGATGTATAGATTTTCTCTTTGTATTTATTTGCTTTTTTGGAAAATGTTTATAATTGGTGAAATAAGGGTGTCTATTATTTGTTTTTTTAAGAATAATAATCATATTATTAATCAAGGATACATTTTTAATTTCCTCCAAAATTTCAAATAAATGCTGTTCTTTTAAACTTCTCTTCGTAAAATCCTAGAAAAATGGTATAGTATCTACAAAAATATTAAGTCACACAATGATTAAAAAAAACACTGACAATAATTAGAAATGTTTTGTCAGCAGCGAATTAGAATGATATCCGAAGGGTCATGCAACAATAAAAAATAGAGCAATGACTGTAATCATAGGAATAATTAACATTTATATTAAAATAGAAAAATAATTTCACAATATATTAGTGTATATATTATCAAATTTAATCCAACCTTGATAAAATACTTGATAAAAGCAAATAAATAAGGGGGGGATTTATTCTAAATTGTATATTGTCTAGTTTTAATAAATGTTTCATACTATTAATATAGATACATCTGAGAAAAGCGCCGGACTGTTCTGGCGAATTTTGCCGTTTATTAAACGGATAGTTCACTCCATAACACTACTGTTGAACCACTGATGTCACATGGACTATTTTAATCATGTCCTTACAACCTTTCTGGGTCTTGAACATGGTAGTTACTCTGCTGTCTACGGAGAGTCAGAAAGCTCTTGTATTTCATCAAAAATATCCTAACTTGTCTTCCAAAGATGAAGGTCTTAGGTTTTTGAATGACTTAAGGGTGAGTAATTAATGACAAATTTAATTTTGGGGTGAACTATCCCTTTAAGGGCCTTCATCATTTAAAGTAGTTTTAGGTATTTTTTAATGACAGGTCTAATATTTTGGTTACTTGTATAGTACATACTTTTTCAGTGTTATTTCTCAGAGATCAGATTGAGCTTCACACAAATGTGTTGGAATGTGTTAATATCCCTGACCTCCACCCTAAGGGATTCTCCAGTTCGAACACTACTGTGTATTTTGGAGTGGTCACATAGGTCTAATAATCATTTATAGTGTTAAAAAGAACTGTTAACGCCACCATAATCTTGCCAAAGTATAAGCAGTTAATAGTCATGCTGAAAGAACAAGTGAAAATATTTGAGCATGGTTTTCTCTCTCCTCCGATCACTTTCATGCTTCAAAGGTAGCAACATAAAAATATACTTTGAGAAGCGTGAATATTTCATAATCACACATGGCCTACGTAGGGGTGACCTATATTTTAAATAGCCGGAGAGCTTGCTCTGACATGAATATACAGCGGTTTTAGGTTTATTGTTTTAAATGGGAGAGCGCAGGATAGATGTCTGATGGGGGGAATTGATCCGTCTCACAGATGGACCTGTGCCAGCTGTCTGGGAGTAAATGCCCTTAGCCAAGAATGAAACACAGAGGGTTTTTTGTGCAGGCTTTGTATTCATAATATACAGTACTCATGCAAAAATGAAACATGTAATTTGCGTACTCCCATGATATTTTGAAAGCCATTTTGACCGGCTGAAGACTCACATCACATTCACATCAATTTAGTATTTAATTTTTAAACATTGTATTATATAGGATGGCTAGCAATCAACTGTATACAGTATATGAACATTATCCATGCCCTAAACTTTGAAAAGGATGTGTTTATATATTTTAATGTGTTGCTTTCCGGTTTATTTTTCATGCCATCCGTATTTTTTTCTGCATTTCCTGGAAAAAGCTCAAACCAGCAAATATCACTGGATCTAGAGGTTAGTTTGAAGTAGTAGCAAGCGTCGCAGGCTGTTTCGTTGCATATAAGTGGGCCATACCTCTAGGGATCGCCAGCTCGGAAGAACACAATCTACGCGTGCCATCCATGCATTAATCATTTTTGGAGGCTTGACTGTATATCTAACATAACTAATGTTATACTATACTGCGAGACTTGACTTTTTTTGAAAATATACTCATCCTCAGGCCTTCCAAGATTTAGGAGAGTCCTTCATCAGAACAGATTTGGAGAAATGTAGCATTATATCACTTGCTCACCAGTTGATTCTTTACAGCAAATGGGTGCCGTCATAATGAGAGTTCAAACAGTTCATAAAAACCACATCACAATAATCCACAACACTCGAAGTCTATTAATTAACACATTGTAAAGCAAAAAACACTCCAAGACGTTTTTAACCTCGAACCATTTTACTTGCTAAAAATAAGCATCCAGCTGGAGGAAAACCATATTATTGATTACAATTTTTGGGGGGCCTGAAGTTAAATCTAAAGATAAAACGCCTCAATTATGGATTTATTTCTTACAAACACATAGCTTTATACTTTACAAGACATTAATTGATGGACTGGAGTCATGTACAGTAAGTTATTGTGATGTTTTTCTGACGGAACCCATTTACTTCAGAGGATCCTTTGTTGAACAAGCGACATAATGCTATAAAAACGAGGTAACAAGCAAATAAATGGGGTCCGTGTTTTGAATTCAAGTTGACTTTAAAAGGTTTATGATAATTATGATAAATCATGTTTACTAAAGCAAAGGTTGACCTTTATTGAATAAAGCCGAAGTGTGATTAATAAGCGCAAAAAATAAATAAATAAAAATAAATTGTACAATTTATCTCTATCTATCTACCTCAATGTGATTGTATCAGGATAATATCTATTGGCATATAATTGGCATTGATCAGGGTAGCACAGATGTCAGAGTGCTCTCTACCTTCATGCTAACTCTCTGTATTACTTTAGGGATTCTGAGTAACTTGTTAAAAATGCATGAGAGTTCCAGCAGCACAGCCAGTCTTAGATTGAAATGAAATACAATCCTCCATACACGATCACGACATGCGAATACAACTTTCCAAATATCACTTCTAGAGGGGAGAAAAGCGCAACCTTAACCTTTCTGTTTTTTTTGGAGCGCGTGTAATTTGCATTCCAATCTGAATGAATGATTATGTTTGCTCAGATCTGTTCAAGGTGTAATTTGGCTCAGCCTATAAATAAAACACAAGCTAGTTAATGTACGAAAAGGCCAATCCATTCCACACAGCTGGAGAGAGAAAGATTGAGGCATCTCTAATCCGGAAGAGTAAAAGGTCAATCAGCAGGATTTAGTGCTATTGAATCTCCTGTCAGGATTCACCTCTAACCATGAGACATTTACCTTGCATTATGACTGGAATGACACTTTTTGTAAACTTGAAACAGAGGTATGTAGGCTTCAATCCAGCTATTCTTGGCATTCACTCACTTAAGGGAGAGCGGGAATGATTGTGACATTTCACACCTTGTACATGTGTGTCCTAGTGTCACATGGTGAGGCTTGAGTGATTTTATCCAAGCTGCTTTTATTTGATGAAAACATACGGTAATACTGTAATTTCTTTTAAAAAGTAGTTTATTCAGAAATCATTCAAATGTACAGGTTTTTTGCTCAAGAAACATTTTTTATTAGTAACAATGTTGAAAACAGTTGTGCTGGTGCTTTAAAGGGGTAGTTCACACAAAAATGAACCCCGTAATTTACCCATAATATGGATGGATGCACTTTTTTTAGACTTCAAAAACGTAACCCTAGGGGTGCAACGATTCGTGTATTGTGTATCATACTATTCATAGGCATATTCCAAATCAAAGTGATCACTCAAGTCTCAAGAGGATAAGGATGATCAGAGCACATACCTGGTCTTTATTTTAGTCGTTTGGAGTGCACTTGACGAAGGAAGCAATGTAGTTTTAAAATGCTATTTTAAAATGCTTTTAAAATATGCTAATATATAAAAACTAATCTGTATTTTTAAAAAAATTTATATAAATACTATTTTAATATAAAATTGACACATCTGCTGACGGACACCGAGCTGCGTTCCTTGTCACAGGAACATCCCAGCTGAAGATAATGAGGAAATTACATCGCTCCCTTTGAACAGTGCATTACAAATGACTGAATAATGACACGCACATGCTCTATTCACTCCAAAGTCTTAACTAACAAGGGAATAAGGATGATCACTTGGATGAATCATGAACTGTACGATACACAAAACATGAAGCATTACACCCCTACTTAACCCCTACTTACTGCCATTTATAGCGAGACATAAAGTACGTACCAACAAGTACATATCACTGCAGTTTCCAAATGTTTCGATTAATAAAGCGTAATTTTCTTCTGAAGAATATCATGTGACATATCATGTCATGTAACAGTATTAATATGCTGGGAGATTAAAACACTGATCATTTTTTCATTTATATAGTGAACGTTTATAAATGACTTTACAGTCACTTTTGATAATTTAATGCAACCTTGACGAATGAAAAAAATAATAATCTTAAAATAAATAAATAAATACTACCGAATGTGGAAACTTTATGAAAAAGTAGGCTTTAAAATAAAAGTCATGTAATTGTATTCACCATACCACAATTCTACAGCAATCTGGAGGTGGAGGGATTTATAATTTATGCAACTGTAAGAAATAAAACGAATGATTTTGAGATATAAAAATGTCAATAAAAGAAATAATGCTGAAATTCATAGACGTAAAAGTCACAATTATCAACTTGTGAAAAAAGACTGAGTTTATAGTTTAATATA
>JAUMHP010000084.1:7117231-7189202 GCA_032361065.1 Enteromius trimaculatus
TTTAAATGTATTTATTTTCTTTTATTTTTACAATTCCTTAATCTGTGTATTTATTTTCAGCTTTTATTAGTAGTGTCAGACTTTTGGACCCCAAAGTATTTTTCCCCAATGCGGTATGTGCATACTTTAGTAAACCACATGAATATTCAAATCCTTGTATACATTAAAGTGGAATAAATAGACTGCTTGCTTTCTCACTAAGTCCCAAGGTGCAATATTTCAATGGTGATTTTTCTGCAGCGCGAGAAGAAAGATATTCAGGTCTCTGTTCTCAAAGCATGTTTAATAAACACTGCAAGGCTAAGCAAGTGCAATTACCAAAACAAAGACTTAGTCAAAAACTAGTCAAAGAAAGCATCAGACAGTAGACATTGATGACAAGGTCAGTAAACGCAAACAGCTCTTGTTTCAGACAAAGCCAAATAAGCCATAACAATAGCACAATCTATTAGAGTTAAATAACAGATTAGTGCCAAGTATATGCTGTCTTAAAGATCAAAATTATGTTTATAATAGCATGTTCAGCCTCAGACAGGATAACAGCCATGTGTTCAGAAATCTAAATGACTCTAATATGATTTTTAGCATTTCAAATTTCAAATAGTTGTTCTGATAACATTCCCAGGAGGTGGCAAGGCAATAAAGGCTGAATAAAACCAGTCCAAGAATAGAGCTTTGAGGGATCCCTAATGTCATAGTAGTTCCAGCTAAGCAATAACCCTTGATTGAAGCAAAGCATATTCAGTGTCTGGTTTCTCCTGAAAGTACAGTACTAAGCTGACAAGATGCATGTAACATTCAAGGAAAAAATAGAGAAAAAGCAGGGTTTGTGCACATGGAACTTACGCTAATTTCATGCGAATATGATTTTGAACATGAGTTGGTGTTAAATGTCAATTAAGTAACTTCTACACCTCTGCACGACTGTTTTCAAACAGGTGGGTGGTGTGCAGATAGGGATGCAGGGCTTTGTTTTGTTTCCAAACATTATCCCTGTTTGTGATTGGTCGAGGAGACATAGTCCCTCCCCCAGATGGATGTGGTTAGTTAAACGTTCTGGTCGCTGATAGTGTAAAATGGTTAAAATTAGTTTTTAATGAGTTTTTAATAATCTCATTTGTAGCCAATAATGTTAACATTATTATATTAACAGTATTATATTCATGTTAACAGTATTATATATAACAGTAATGTTAGCAAAACATTTTTAGAACATATTTTTGTTAGCTGAGATTTTTTTCTGCTTGACACAAAGGATGCGAACCTATCAGGAATCATAAATTAGTGCTTTGAAGTTTCCCGACAAAGTCATGAATGCGTTTTTGCATATGTAGTTTGAAACATCTGGGAGCTGGTAGGGATAAAACCCTAAAATAAGATGAGAGGGAATTATGGAAGTGTGTCAGAGGGTTGGCTCAGTTGTAGAGACAGTTGTACGGGGACTAGGCATGCCCTCGTTTGGTGGTAGAAGGGATGTTTGGGTCTGTAAGTGTGTTTTCTGATACTTCCAAACAGATTTACTCTTTCGCACGTATTAATTTGTGCATAGAAACTCAACTGTAGAGATAAACACATTAATTTCTTCTCAGTTATCTACCAAAATTTCAGGGATCTGATTTGAAATGAATGCAAGTACTTTGGGACAAGGTGTGTTTAAGTATTAATTTGTGTGTGTGAATGCAAAACTGGAATAAATGTAACTCTTGTTACTGTATATAGAATTGTTGTTGATTTTCACTTCGTGTATTTGCAGAGCGCTTTACTTTAGTAAATCAACTCCTTGAATTTTCAAAGTTGTGATTGAATTAGGCCACAAAAGTTTCCACATCAAATGTTTCTACATCATTTGAGCCTGTCGCTTTCCCTTTGCCGTCTTTTCTTTGACAACAGGCCCAGTAGCCTCTTGACAATCAAACCTCATTTTTAACAATTGAAAATTAAATAATAATAATAATGCAATAAAAACATGTACCCACAGCAGATGAGGCATATATAAAAAGATGTGATCTGATGTTGTTGTTAATGCAAAAGGCTTGTTTTGTGATTTCTATTTAAAATGAAACACAATTTTGAATTATACCATTATATAACAGACTAAATAATTGACTAGCGGAATTTGGGCCAGCGGTGTCAGGAGCGTCTTACGTCTTAAGGGAATTATTCAAGGGAAAATGCAGAATTTCAGATAATCACTGATAAACTAGAGATGTTGGAAAATGAATATCTTTCTAAGCTGTGTAAACACACCCTTTGCAAACAAAATCAACAATGGACACATGTGAAGTCTGTTCCCAGAATTCAAAATATTGTTTTTGTATTACGGCGCCATCTAAAGGACAAACAGAATCATCACATTACAATTTTTCTGGGAGGTGCAACTGTTTGAAAAAACGAAGTATTTTACATTTTAAATAGCGTTTTTTGTTTAATGAAGTAGTCAAACTCCTTAATTCAAGTATTTAGCTGAATTTAATAGAAAACACAAAGTTGATCCGTGTATTCTAAGCTTTGAGAAACTGGAAGGAAAATGTCTGTTTTAGTGCCAAAATTGAAGTTATTTTGGACAGCCAGACTGACTGAAGCTCCTGAAGGTGTCCTGATGTGTTTCCCGTTCTCAAATTTCCAGCTTGAACTCCTGAAAGTCTAACGGGTAAATTGAAAGGGAGAGATGCAAGCATGGTGTGTATTATACAGTAAATATGCAGTAATTTAAATCGTATGATCTGGACAGTTGATTTATCGAGTGAAAGCGTGTCAGGACATCTGAGTTTATTACGACTAAAAACACAGCTTGTGAAGACTTGCCTTTTCAGCATCTTCCTTCGAATACAGTTCCAGGATTTGAATAACAAACAACCAGTTGCTCCTGGACTCCACCTGGCTCCATTTTTTACCAGACTGACATTAGATAAGAAGGGACCTCTCTCAGTTTTATTATATAACACAAACTAAACAAGACAGAAAGAAATCAAAGTCAAAATACACATCATGCTTTTGTCTTTAGTGACTGTATTTCTTTTGCTTGGAACGGGACAAGCTCAAAGGACAACTCCTGATTTTATCATGGAATATTTTCAGAGACAACTTCAGCAGCTGGAGGTAAGACAGTTTTTCTTAAGATAGCTGATTTTGTGGCCAAATATATTTGTTCTGTTCTTCATTAACTAAAATTTAAGATATAACTCATTTTAAACTACTCTTTTTGGTGAGTGTGGCATGTTTCTTTCTTTCTTTTTTTCTATTTTTGAAACAACATATCCCCAATCTTACCATAATATCAGAACAATGTAACATTCTGATAACACTAATTGTTCCGCCAAGACTAACAAGGATGTTGACCTGTGTCCTACTTGGACAAATTAGGGGAAGCATGTTTTGTCTCCAAACAAAATTTAATATCGTAGATGCTTTACCAGTTACTTTCTGTTTATTTTGTTTTAATGTGTAATTTGTCAAGTACATGGTATTTTTTTGCATTTATTAGGGTCGACTTATCAAATGCGAGCAAGACTTTCAGCACTTCAGTCAAAGGATGTATGACATGTCCAAAGAGATACACGGCGAAACAGGCAAGATGAATGTGCTGAAATCAGAGGTCAAAGGTCACATTGACACCTTCGCTATGCGTTTGGACCGAGTGGAGAGAGATGTGGAATACCTGCATAATAAGATCCCTGACATGGCTCAGGTTGACATTGAGGACTCGCTGATCGAACACCAGGTTAAAGAAGACAAACTAAAAAAGACATCTGTAATCCCTAAGGGCAAAGGTAAATAATAAGATGCTTAAGATATTTTTTTTGGTGTTAGCTCTTGAATGTGTGCATTACATAAGAGATTTAATGAGGAAAACTGTATAAATAGATTTGAAATGATAGAAATGCATTTGAGATGTTTAATTTTTAAAGTGTCTGCAAGAAAGTATACTACCACTCTTAAACTATTTTTAATGCTACATAAAATTGTAATGTACAGTATGAAAATTGTACATTATAATTAATTTTTTTTATATTAGCTATATATTAGCATCGTTAAAAACTATATTAAATGATAATTAATAATTTTGATATATGAAAGTATATGGAAAATTATAATAATTAAATTATTATTATAAATTATAATTTATTGTATATTTATTCATTATTAATTAATACATTATGTTTAACATCACAAACATATTTGCCATCACAGGAATTAACTTAATTATTAAATAATTTGTGTAATTGTAATAAATAACTTTAAATATTTAAAATTTTAATAAAATTACTTATTCATTATTAATTCAAACACCAACACTGATAAATAAAAAAAATCTTTAATATTACCTCACAACTGATATCGCACCAATCTATTGTGCAACTCTATCAAGAAGACATAGGATGTTAATCTACATAATTATTATATATAATTATTAATAAAATAAGTATAATAACTATAAATAATTATAATAATTACTATATGCTACATCTGTATAAACCTGATTCTATGACCTTGATTCTTCCAGACTGCAGTTCAGAAGTTGTGGGTATTAAGTCTCTAAAAATTGTAAAGAAAACAGGCGATCCCAATGGATGCTGGATGAAGGATCCAACAAAGGGTTCTGCGAAGGTTTACTTCTTCAGTGGCATTCGAAACAGCACACTTTTAGCATATACCTCTCTGAAGACCTTCACCGAACCAAACTCCACCAAAAAAACAGAAGTTATCCATCTTCCTTTTCCCTGGCACGGAAATGGCCAAGTGGTCTACGGCGGCTTTGTGTACTACAACAGCGCAGACACCAGCAATGAGATCCTGAAGGTCCACCTCAGCAACCGTACGGTGGCTGATCGACTGCTGCTTCCTGGAGCCGGTCGAATGCCGGCATATTCCCTCAATCCTCACACCCTGCTGGATCTCGCCGTAGATGAAATGGGGCTCTGGTCGATCCATGCAGACCCAGACTTTGGCGGCAACTTGGTGCTCACCAAACTGGACCACAGTAGTCTGGCAGTAGAGCACACATGGGATACCAGCTGCAATAGCCGTGATGCAGAAGCAGCTTTCATAATCTGTGGGACCTTACATGTTGTCTACAATACCCACTATGGTGGAAGGTCCAGCATCCAATGCTTGTTTGATATCCATGACACCATCTACACCGAGAGCATCTCTGTGCTTTTCTTCCCAAAGCGCTACACCAGCCACTCCGCTTTGCGTTTCCACCCAAAGGATAAGCAGCTGTATGCTTGGGATGATGGTTATCAGACCATCTATAAGTTAGAAACCAAGAAGATATAGAATAGGTCAGTTCTACATAGTAGTTAGAATGAATAGTGCTCATTGTAACCAGTAGTGCTTATGCTTCTTCCCAATCACAGATCATTTGCTTGTAATTTAATGGAAGGCACTTTGTAGTTGTGCCAGACTGTCATTTCCTGAAAAACAAAGAACTTTTAGGCCTCCTCGGTTCAGTCAGAGAACCACAAGTATTACATGTGCACTCTTTTGCGAAAAATGTTTGTCCAACAGCAGTAGGCTTACTTTATAAATAAAGGGTTCATAACTCATCTGCAATCCATATGTCTCTTAAATACAATATCTTGTACAAAACATCTTTGCCTTTCAAATTTACAGCATTTCTGAAGTGGAGGAGAATTATGGCTTGAAATAAAACTATATTGTGTACCATACAAAGCTTAATTTGTGTATTTTTTTCCCCTATTTTGAAAATAAGAACAATCAATGATAATTCATAACTTAGTCGTGATTTAACAGTATATTAAAATATTCCCAGGTCTATTTTTACGAATCGTATGTATCTTGGTGTCTGAGTTTTGTTTTGAGCTACCTGCGCTGTCGGTTTGCGCATGCGCACCTGTGCATACTTTCTGTGTTTGTGAAATTGAACGGCCTGCACAGAAGATGGCGCTGCTATCCTCCATTCAGATTTACAGCACCACCTGAACATACTACTTGTAACAGAGCTTATTTGAAGACAAAGGCGACACTACAAAACAACGCATTTGAAATGGTTACTTTTACGCGGTTATTTTATCGATGACACGTGAAACTAAATAAGAAAGGGCTTTTGCCGCTACTGTGCTTCTAGAAATATCACCCCTCGCTACCTGTTCTAAATTAAAAGAGTTCCATTTTAGCTTTTTTGCGTTATAATGAGTGTCATGTTAGTTTATATACAATATTGAGATAGTGTCGCATAAGACCCGCCTCTTTTACAGCACATGGCAGGTGATTGGTCAGAGGAAACGTTCCTCATTTTGCTTTATTATATGGAGCAGCGCAGTTCGATGATAACAAATGAGAGGGACTACGGCTAACAACAGGAGGATTTAAAATCAGTCAGGACTTACTTACATTACAGGTAAGTTGAATTAAAAAAACAACATGATCCTGTTAACATTCCTTTCTTGGTGCTCAAGAACTTTATCTGCTAAATTGTTTTTCATATGTGTGGCGACATAAAAACTAGGCTATCAAGAAAGTTTAGGTGTAGTGTCACATTAAAATTAAAATCTATTTATTTATTTATTTCTGGAATTTTATTATTAGCCTATTGTTGTTAATAATATTTTACGTTTGTATGTTCCTGTGTAGTTTATTAAATATAATTGTTTTGATATTTAGCATAATATGAATAAAGATTGCATTAAGCCTATAGCAATGGTAAATGGTAATACAGCATACATAATACATAAAGAAGATAATGAATATATATGAGAGTTAAGATGGAAAATCTGAAATTTTACTCAAAAAGTAGCATTTTTATCAAGCTGCTATATTTATGTTCAGTTATTTCCCTTTAATTTTATAAAAAAAGAACCTATACATTGCCATTAGAGTAAAACTGATCAACTTAAACCTCTCTCTCTTTATATAACCATATATATTAGCATACTAATAAGCAATAAGCTATATTATGATGACCAGCTGAAGATTAATATCTAATGTAAAAATATGTAATATAGTGCATATATATCCATTTTTATTTCGAATGTTCTTGTATTCATTATTTACATTAATTGTACACCGCTACGCTATACTATGATGACCAAAGAGCAATAATCACTGACCAGAAACTTAAACTCAAATGTAATCTCTGTCAAATCCTGAAGGATCTAGGTACAGTAGATAACTGGGTCATACAGTGTAGGATGAACTGTCTCAGATGAGCCATTATCTGACTTCATATTCTCAAAGTATTCTGTTATTTGTTTTGCAATGAAGCCTATTACAGTTCTTGTCACTGCCTGTTACTATTCATTGTCCATGTTTGTTTTACTGCCAGTTTTTATTATAGTGTATAAAGCCTCTTCCTTCAGTCCTGACCCCAGTAGGCTTGGTTAGCAGCCGCACTATGTGCTGCAGTGGAGATTTCACTTGGTAATGACTTCGGGGTTCAACAAAGCTGTCTGTGAATATCATGTGCCTAGAAAAAAAAAGATAAAGGCTTTTTTATTTGTCCGCTTCCCCTGGTTTGTGAAAACAGCAAACAATTGTATTGCTGTTTGATGACACCACCCTAGAATGGTTGCCAGACAAAGCATTGAGATATGAGTTTAATATCTTATGGATGAACTTTTTGATGTTATCATGTTGTAATGTGTACCTTTTTAAGGTTAAATAATATTCAAGTCTTTACAGTGTTCATGACCTTCGACTTTATTCTTCATCCCTCTGATCTTCACTTTGTATTCAGAAAGAGGAAGAACAGGGAATATTGCTTACAGATAAACAGTTATTAGCGTTTTTACACTTCAGTGTTTTCCTGTCAGAGCAAATTACGAACAAGAAATTGATTTCTGGTAGTTTTTTTTTTGTTTATTATTTGTGGTGGCAAGGTGGAACATGAGAACAGGTGAAGGAGAGCATTTGGTTGTTGTGAACAGACACAGAGCCCTCAGGCTATTTCACTGTGTGATTACCGTGAGCTTTTTTCCATAGAGGTGCACATACATGTCTTGACTGACAAGTTTTACCACAGCCGTTTTATAACCAGAATGAAAATTGAGAAATAAACTCAGAATGGATGTTTCTCAAAATATCTTTTGTATTCTATAGAATTAAGAAAGTCATACAGGTTTGGATTGACATGAATATGAATAAATAATACCAGAGTTTTCATTTAATCAAATAATCCATTTAAAGGAACAGCTCACCCAAAAAGGAAAATGCTCTCCTCCTCTTCACCCTATAGCACCATTTTAAAGAGCATCAGATGCACAAACAACATATGCCATGTATGTTCCCTGTGTCGCTGTACATAAGTTGCATTGTACATTGTTTACATATTGGATACTCTCCAAAATGGCATTAAATGGTGACACAGAAGAGATGAATTGTTGAATTAATCCGTTATTTTTGTTTTCTCGAAGCTATGTAAAATTATGGTTGAACTGCTGATGTAAAGTTAATTGTTTTAACAATCTCTTTGTAGGGATCCTTAGTGTCAGTGGAGGGTCATAGAGCTCTCAGAAATCATAAAAAATATCTTAATTTGTGTTCAGAAGATGAACAAAGGCCTTATGCGTTTGGAAAAGACACAAGTGTGCATAATTAAGGACAGAATGTTGAATGTAATGCTTTGCAATCCTCAGTGTGCTTTCTTATCCTGAGTGTCTTTGGAGGCTTGTAAAGTTAAATACAGTTTAAATGAGCACCTAAACTTCAGCTGTCACTCTTTGAGTTATTTACATGAATTCTCTCATCACTTTGATGTGTCCATCCTCTAGGTTTAGGAATTGAGATCTGATCCCCAGTTACATTTTGTTCAAAACCCTGAAACCAAATCGCATTCTATTCTAGCTCTTGAACGCCTGCAGTTGGCATCTGACTTTGTGTGAACGCCATTCTGCAGACTAAGATAGAGAGCAGTGGAGATCCCATGCAATATGCATTGGGCGGTATTGATGTCAGGGACCTGCAGGACAGAGCCGTGACGTTTTGCCCCATGAGCAGGGCTTTCCTGTGCCGAGCGGCTCGCTGACATTTTCACAGGCCTCGGTACCACAGTCGAATGCACCTGCTCAGGACTGACATTTCTCTTGTTACTGCAGACGAGTGCAGCATTCGAGCCAGCTGCCACAACGCATCCGCTCCGGTGAGTAGAGCTTGCGATCGGCCAGGGGGTTGAGCCCGAATCGAACTTACATCCGCCTACACCGAGCCATGAATCATTCCGAGTACAGCGGTCCATGCGTGTAACATCAGAGCTGCTGGGCATTCTGATGGTAATATGTGTAGAAGTGTTATGTGGAAACTTCTTTATTAATGCGATGAAGCTTCCTCTCGGTCTTCCGCTTGTTGATCACATCTCCATCTGTAGTGTTCACTGTATTTGGAATACTTTATACAAGAAAATAACAGTTCAAAAATTAATTTCATTTTATAAATAAATATTTTTAATGTAAGATAAATATTATTTAAAAAATAAAAAACACACACACACATATATATATATTAGGACTGAAAACCGATTATATAAATACACACATGCGTATACCTATATTAAGGAAAATATGTTCGATTTATATGTAAAATATTATTTTTTATTTATTTTAATATTAATATTTAATTTATTTTATATAAAATAAATTATATACAAATGGTAACACATACAATACGTACAAATATTTTTAAATAAATATTTAAATATATATATATGTGTGTGTATTTATGTACATAAGAAAAATATACACAATACAGTGTTTTATACAGTAAATATACACAGAATCAAACTGTATAGAATTTATATATATATATATATATATATATATAATTTATTTTTTCATATATTTAAATTATTATTTTAAACACTGTTTGAACATAATTTATGTGTCAGTATATGTCTGATTTTGTTGCTGAGCTCACACTCGCAAGCAAGACCAACCTAGCTAATTATCATACAAGAGATAGAAATGTAAGAATAAATACAATAAATAAATATAATAAGATATTTTATATATGTGTTGGAATAAATAAATAAACTAATATAAAAATAAATGAACACATTAATAAATATAAAATACATATAAAAGATGATAAATAAATAACAAAGAGTGGGAAAGTAATACAAAAATAAATTCAGGACTAAACTAATTTATTCCTTTACAAAATGTACTATTATTACATTAGATTACATTTATGTATTTAATTTTATAAATATTTGCCGATTTGTAACATTTTCTAACAATTGATACTGTAAGGGAAAATGAAGACAAATCCACACCTTTTTTGTGTAGTCATATGGTGCTGCAACTCTATCTCCTTGTAATTTGAACCGAGTTTGTTGTAGATGACTTAACAACATGTATGAAAAGTAATCTGTATCGAGAAGGTAGAGCTCGCGGCGGAGCCTAAACCTGCTTGTACCATGGCTTAAATAGTCGTCTCATTGTATGCCTTTACACAGATCCCACAACAACGAGGCCTTGTGTCAGCCGCTGCATTTGAACCATGCTACAGGTCACCTTTCTGCCTGTATAGCGTGTTTAACCAAGGGATGCGTGGTGCCCACGCGATATGTCAGCACGTCGGGGTGGTTTAATGCTGAGTGGGGACGGTTAAGCTGTTTGAGGATTGCTGCCTTTGATGTTCTCATATTAAGCTGTGTTGACGTGCTGGGTTTATTGGTCTGACACCTAATGCTGATGCCACTTCCTCCCGCTGCAGTATTTCTGCCCAAGGCCGCTTACAGTAGCTTTTACTTTTACTGTACATAGTGGGCATTTTTAAACATCATGGATGGAAAATACTTACGGAATGGCTTTTTAGGTTTGAAACAAATGTAGTTATTTATATCAAATGAAAAGCTGCCATGCATAATACAGCAAACTGAGAGTTAAAGAATAGATATTTGATGTCTCACTCAGATTTACTAATAATAACTCGGACTCATTAGTGCAGCCCCATGGTCCCATTTTTTTCCGGATTTTGTAAAGGGACAACCCTGGATGAGCCTGTTCATCATTAACTGCCCCGTAGCTCTGAAATACAGGGACTTTCCGCAGTGGCTTCTGTTTACTAATCTAAACATCCTGGAGTAAATTAAGTGGAACTGTTATTCTAACACTACAGTTTGCTTTCTGGCAGCAGACGTGGGGCTCACACTCTGACCAATTTTGAATCCTATGATGAATAGCAGTAGCTTGTTAAAACACAATGAGAGAATTAGTTGGCTTGCTTGGTTTCACAATATATCAAAGGATGTTGGATCCAAAAGGTCTATAGATTCTCAAAGGGTCTGCTTGTAAGTGTTATCTAGAGCAAATACTCAAGTACTGTCAAAACATGCCACATGTCAAAGTAAAGCAAACAACTCTAGACTGACGACTCTCACTAGGCAAACCTCTCGAAAACAAACCCAGGTCATATTTCACCTTGGAACAAAGATTAAAAAAATGGAATTTTTATTATTTGGGTCATTCTACAGAATTGATCCAATGTCAGAGTTGGAAAAATGTGTCTCATATTGTATTTTCAGAAAGTTTTGGAATATTTCTCCTTTCCCAGGAGAAGTTTAAATATAATGGAATAATTCCTGAAAAAGTGTGCTTAAATGTTCGGTAGTGATTCTTCAGACTTTTGAAGACCTTTACCTCAAAATGATGAGACCTATCTTATCTCATAGGTCTTAGGATAATAAATTGATGTAGCTATGATCACAAATTTATGGATTTAGTTAAAATTATTCTTGGCCAATAGACTAAAACATAAAGGGACAGTTTCCCGAACAGGGTTTAAGACTAGTCCTAGATTAAAATAAATGTTAAGAGCTGTCTAAACTGGAAAAGGCTTGCACTGAGATATCTTAAAATACATGATTGCCATTGTTTGGCCTTAAACGCTGACAGATAATGCATTTTTGTGAGACATGTTTCTATTTTTAAATAGAATGTTTATAAATTCTTAAATATCCAAATTAGCAAAGGTCTAGTCCTGGCTTAATTTAACTCCAATCCGGGAAACCGGCCCATACTGTTTTGGTAGTGTCATGAAAATGCAGGACACATTTGTTTTTGTTTTTTTATCATGGGTTTGAATAAATAATAGAACATTCCTAATAAACATCTAACATTTAATAACTTAAATGTGTTTTGGTTATGGGACAGTAGTTTGCACCAATTAGAATGTAGAATGGCTTATAACAAGTCTGAGTATTCTGGACAGTTGCTTACTATCTGAAATAACCCAAATAATCTCTAGACTCTTGTCTCTCCTTCAGTGTAAATCTATGGGATTGCAATTAGTGCATTTTAGTGAGTGAGGGATGCTGCAGTTGAATGGGAACAGACTCAAACACATTAAAAAGCTGTGTTTTCCCTATCAAAGCCTCAGCTTGAATAGCCTGTGGTTTGGATGGCCTTGCAATCTCTGTGAAAAACAGTGTGAACGGAAATATTCAGACTGCAGTTGTTGGGTTTGGGCGGAAAAGAGACATTTTGTGTAAGTCAAGGTCCCGTCGTTTTCAAGTCTGTCTGTTTGTGTTGGCTTATCAAGGTTTTGTAAATACAGAGGATGTAAGCAGCAGGGACTTGTGTGTGATGCCACCAATCATTATTGAGATAGCATCGGCGTTCAGTCACCTGCTAACTCTTGACTCTGGGTGGTGTATCAAGAACGCTGAGGGGAGGGGCTTGTGTTGGAATGTGTCAACACTGATAGAAGAAACCGACTAACTGTTGAGGAGCGTTTCAGAGCTTGCATTACTTTTCAGTTAATCAAACATAAATTCTGTAAAATAATCACTTATTGAATGGGCAGAAATTCCACTTAGAGACTCTACACACATTGGGTTGGGTTATGTTAATGAATAATAAATTAAGAAATAGATAGGAAAAAATAGATGAAACAATATCTATCATATGTGACCCTGGTCTTAAGTCGCTGGGGTATATTTGTAGCAATAGCCAAAAATACATAGTATGGGTCAAAATGATAGATTTTTCTTTTTTGCCAAAAATCCTGAGGATAGTAAGTAAAAATCATGTTCCATGAAGGTATTTTACTAGTAAAGTACGAGCCCAAGTAAAACACACTGTGGAGAAAAGCATACACAAGTGGAGCGTTTGAATGGAATTTGTCCACAGCGGAGCAATAAAAAGCCAAACCACAAAAGATGTAATGCATGGGAACAAACGCTTGAAGTGATTTGTCAGGTTGAAACCAATAACACAGGAGAAGTGCTGTGGTTAACATTATCTTTGTCAGGCTGATTTAATTGCATACACTGAAATTGCTGAGTTTGTGGGTCAGATAAAATGGTTGTGATTTCTTATTAATCTCAGGACATTGACGGGTATTTGCACAGAATGAACAAACATGTACATTATTGGACTTCAGGAGAGAACACAAAGCTTGTTTTGTGAGACTTGTATTTCTGTGCCCTACAAGCTGTGCCACCTTATAATAAGTGAAGAGAGATGAAAAAGCCTCATCAGCGTGATCAAATAAGACGTGACTTCTTTTTTAGGGCAGAAAGCACATGACAAGCCTACACACCCTTATCTGCTCGAATAACTAGGGTGTGTGTGTAATGCTTGAAGTTGTACTGGATTTTCCATTTTTGCTTGTATTAGAAAGCATGCTATCTATTAATGAACTGCACCAGGCTGCGCCCGTCTCTTTTTGTCATTTAACTGAAGGCTTATATTCACTTTCTTATCAGGGCTGTGATTACAGCGCTGTTGTTTCAGCAGTGAAAGAGTCAACACTTTCTTGTCATGTGAGGCTAAATTAAGCTACATAATGAACGGCATTGTGGAGGTGCCCCCTTTAGCCCTCGACAGTTGTCTTTTGTGACCCTCCACCCAAGTGGCATGAGTCCGTGCCGCCCGATTACAAGAGTGCAAGTAGGTTAAATGTTATGTTCATGATGTGGCCTGACATTTCATGAATTATAACCTTTGTGTGGTATGAAAACCTTCTAATGTAATTCATTCTTGACCTCCCAAAAGAATTAATAACTGAATAAACTATATTTTTAGAGGAAGCACCCGTAAAAGTCTCAACTACTATTTTGAAACTTACAATATTAATTGGCAATTTATTAAAAGTTTAGCTAAAATTTGGTTTTTAAGGCCAGATAATGTTTTTCCCCCCCTTGAATGCAGATTTATGTTTTGTTTTTGTTTTTTTATCAAATTCTTTTGGGTCCTTTAAATAAAAGCATCCTCTTATATCAGTTCATTATGTATGTAATAAACAAAGCCGTGTGTCTGCACCATTCATTCACACAGAGACACATAATGTAAAATATATATGATGTATTATTAAGGATATATTGTACATATTATAATATTATAATATTTATTTTTAGTTATTATTAGTTTGTACTACTACTTCATGACCGGCGTTTTGTTTTTCATATTTTTGTGCACTTTGTTTAACATACTTTGGACGGTTGAACCGAAAACACCCACCTACGACAATGATAGAGCTTAGAAGTGCCAGCACAATTTTTTATATTAAAGAAAAATTAAAGTCACAAACACCTAGGAAGTCTAGAGGGTGAGTAAACATTTATAGGGGTACTACCCTTTAAGTCAGTTAGGATATTCCTGCATTAAAAAAATTAAATGCAAAAACGCATGTGACAAAGTCCATGTGACAAACTTAACTTCACTCTCATGCAAAATTTCCCATTATGTGAATTCCTACCTGGTCTCATGTCATAACCGTACCTGGGTGCACGTTTTAGTAAAACACAAAATACCTACAAGGACATATCACTGCTGTTTTTTTTTTAAAAGAAATGAACACTAGAGGCAGTAAACTCTGACACCTTTTATTCCTTTTCACACAAATTCACAGTTTTCATTCATAAAGTGTAATTTTCGAACAATTACTTGACGAATGTCGTGTTATGATTTCAAAACAATATAAATATGCTGTTATATTTTAAAACGGATGTTTTTGAAAGTTAGCATCACACATATCCAGCTTCATATCTATGGGTTTTCAGAGATGTTAGGTTTGTTCGGTAGCTTACGGAGTATAGAGATGTACTTGAGAGGTGAGGAGCTCTGGTTCGAATCCTGTGTGACTATGGTTTGACAAAAAGTTTAAATCTGCATAAAAAGAAGTTGAAATGGCACGGTTGCATCAACAAATGCGTTTTATATCAGTTTTGCATTAGTTAACGCTATCGGGTAGGTTTAGGGATGGATTTGGTATGAAGATTTCCAACATGATAGAGCATTAACTTTTAGCGACAATCCCAGAAATTTTGATTCTGAACCGACAATACCAACATAATAAAAACGTGTTTTAGCACCACTTAGTGGACATTTCTTTTTTAAACTATGGTGAAACATGCAGTAAGGCACGTAAAAACAAAAAGTACCCTGAGGTACATATTTTTATGAGACCAGGTTGGTGTATTCCTACCGAAATGACTATATTTCACCTGGCAGAAGTAGCCAAACAACGGTAAACGTGAGCACACATTTACTACGAGGCAGGCTTCCATAATTTAGAGCCGCCTCTTGTGCTTGTGTTTGCTTATGGGTGCCTAAATATATGATGTATGAATGTGCCTATTACACATGCCACAAGGCATGACAATAGGGTGAAACTTGACCCTGACATGCTTGATTATTCTCAAATTTCCCTCCATCACTGAGGTTCCACAGGGAGAAAGTCAAGCTGCCTCGGGACACATCACAGCAGAGAGTCAGGGGTTAAAATACTAGCTCTTAATATGAAGAGAGCTTTCAATCACACACATACAACATTTTCTAAATACAGCTTTGTCACAGTGGACAATATGATTTGGTTGTTGTTGTAAACCTCACTAGCTCTAGGGAATTTATGTAATGTCAAGTTACATTACAGTACACTAAGGCTGCAGTCTTAAACACACCAAGCTGCTACTTGCCGTCAGTTGAGATTCATAGTATTGGTTCACACACAAGATTAATTTTTTTACTCCACCCTCAATTTCGAAATGCTCTTTCCCAGCAACTGTAATTGTGACTTGTATTCATTATGTTGCATAATTACATGACACATTTTTGCAGGTCACTGAGAAGCACACCAGCAGATGCAGTAGACGGCTGGCGCCATGGCCTCAGATGCAAGTCACATGTTAGAAGCAGCCTTGGAACAAATGGATGATATTATTGCTGGTAAGATTTTCATTTAGCTTCAAGCCTTGTGCATGGATTCCAAATAACAATGACTGGGCCACAATTATGCCCATTGCTTCTTTGCTAAGCATTTTTTAGGTCAGATAAAGGTAAATCTGTCAGTCTGTTTCTGATTGGCTGCTTCTCAGGAAGCAATCAGATAAGGCTCTGCTCCTATACAATATTTTTTCAACGTATCTCTTGATCTGTGCAAGCTAATTGGTTTCCCTCAACGCTGCATGTGTAAGCTCTCACAGAAAATAAAAGGATTACATGGTGTTGAATATTTTTAAACCAAGGTAAAGCTGAATAAAAATCATAGTTTGAATCATATAATATATGAATCGTTATAATAATTGCAAATTTATTTAGTGAAAGAGACATACTGTAGGGTGTGCGATACTGTTTCAGCAAAACATTTTATAACAGAGGAGCCCGTTTTGGAGGGAAAGTTTTTAACAGAGAGGATGTGGGGGCTGTGTAGCCCCTTAAGCAAGCTCAGCGATTGCCAAGATGATTTAACTAATAGAGGATAAATGTTTAATGTGGGCAGTCAACAAATGAAGGCTGGGGGTTGGAGCGGAGCATGCGGTTTGCTGTCTGAGCAAGGCAGTGAGAGGTACAGTGGACTCAGCTAGTCCAGAGGGAGACACTCACTGTGACAAAATCTGTGATAAACGCTATTTATCCCAGTTACACAACCTATGGTCACACTACCATTAACTCTTAGGAAAAACAAAACAATTGCTTACTTTTAATGTGGAGTAAAAACAGCAGCATAAAATGTGATCTAAAAACCAAGAGCGCATATTTCTATTTTTGTTTTATCGTATTTTATTTTATTTTATTTAAAAAATATGTTTTTATTAAGCAAAGGTGCATTAAATTGAAGTATCATGTTACAAAATAATTACATTTAAAAGAAATGCTATTTCGTACGTTCAGTTCAAAAGAACTCTGAAGAAAACTAGTTTCATCATTGATAATAATTACCAAATCAGCATATTTCTGAAGGACACTGAAGACTGGTAATGAAGCTGAAAATTCATCACTAAAATAAATGTAAAATATCTTCAAATAGAAAACAGCTATTTTAAATTATTCATTATTTCATAATGTTACTATTTTGTTACTATGTTTTACTGTATTTGTAATCAAATAAATGCAGCCTAGGTGAGCATAAGAGACTCTTTCAAAAAACCATGGAAAGACCCAAAACATGTACATACTGAATATTAGAAAATTCATGTTTTTTCTCTTAAATAATCTCTGTAAATTTTCAGTATCCTCCATATTGGATGTATTTTTCACTGAGTTGGTTCTTGATAAGGATTTACTACATGTTTATTTAATATATAAATATCACAGTATTAACAGTTAAAACATATTGAGAGATGTAATGTGAACTTATTTGTACAATTTTATGACATTTTGACTTGCATACCACACAATGCCTATTAGCTGAGTGCTAGTCATGAGTTATAATTGTCCTGAATGAAGGCTGCATGTGCCAAATATTACACATTCAAGACTTCAAATATAGCACAGGCTTATAAATTAATTGCTTATGAATTAACCATTTATGTTTAGTAATCAGATGTCATACCATGCGGCTAATCCTGGATCTAGACTTTTAATGAGTGTCTGTCTGTGTGTCTTAAAAATTGGGTGTGATGAGAGTTGACCACAGGCGTGTTGTGTCTCTTTGGTTCTGCTGTGAATACTGACTCGTGACAATGAAGAAGTGTTGTTATAAAAGTTGCTCAAGCTTCTTGAAATGCCTCCATCTGCTGGTGACAGTTGGAACATCTTAGTTACCATAAAGATGATCCAGCAACTAGCATTGTAGTCTAATATGTGATTAATAGACTTTCCAGTAGTTATTCTTTTGTTCTGTTTTGTTATTTTAGGTGATAAAGATAATGGCATAATGAATATCTTGAGCAAGAATAAATATTCCACTGTATGTTTATTGTTTTATTTCCAATTTTAGCTATTTTATTTTATTTGAGAAAATATGTTTAAAATGTCATCTATTTAATCAAAACATAATGCATATTTGTGATAAGTAGCAGAGCAAGAGTAAGTATTCTTTTATGTTAGGGGGATTTTTTTATATAATTGTTTTTGAATGATCAAAACCTAATGGAGTTTTGTGATAAGTAGAAATGTTAAAATAAATGTGACGGGTTTTTTTTTTTTCAGGTTTTATTTTATTTTATTTTTTATTATCAAAATCTAATGGATATTTGTGATAAGTAGCAGAGCAAGAGTAAATATTCTTACATTTTTAAATATAATTTTTTTATTAGTAATTATTTAATTTAATTTTGGATTATTAAAACCTAATTGATTTTTGTGATAAGTAGTGCTAGAATAAACATTCCACTATTTTAGCTTTATTTTCAGATAATTTCTGGTTGTTTTTTATTTTATTATTGTTTTATTCATTTATCAAAACCTAATGGTTATTTGTGATAAGTAGCAGAGCAAGAGTACATGTTCTTACATGTTTTTATATAATTTTCATTAGTATTTATTCAATTTTATTTCATTTAATTTTTGGATAATCAAAACCTAATGGATTTTTGTGATAAGCAGCAGTAGAATAAACATTCCACTATGTTTGTTGTTTTGGGGGGTTTTGTTTTTGGAAATTTATTTTCATTTTTTGATTTTCAAAACCTAATGGATATTTTTGATAAGTAGCACAGCAAGAGCAAATATTCCATTATCTTAGTTTTTCTCTTTTTTCAGATAATGTCCAGTAGTATTTTATTTATTTATTTATTATAATTTATTTTACAGCTCACATTGCATTATTAGTGTATCCTTCCATGCACAGCTTCTCTTAGTAACTGGCACAACACCCCCACCCCTTCATTAAAGCAACCAATGAGGTCATTTCATGCCTTCAGTCAAGCAAAACACATGCGCCTGAATGCACAAATTATGCATTTGTATAAACAGTTATGTACATTAGTCGCACATTCTTTGCTTGCACACAAGAAGCACTTCTTTGCATTGTTCTCATTACTCTTAACATATAAAAACAATATAAATCTTATGAGAAACAAAAACTAATGAAAAAACGTAAAACGTTCTTGCAATTGCATAAGATGGCCCAAATCCAGTATCAACTGTGTATCTCTTTGTTCTGATCGTTGATTCTGGCATTTAAAAATGGAACAATGTCATCATACTCTTTTAAAGTGTTATAGAATCCTGATGGGTTCCAGATGTTCCTGTAAATTTGTTACATCTGATTCCATAGCATCCAGATGGGGACAGTTGGAACTGTTGTTCCAGATGATGTAGGCGACACGTGGCCAGTGGTGTGGGATATGATGTGATGATGTATGACATGGCGTGATGGTGCATCTCCCCTGCTCTCTTTCTATTTGTTTCTCCTCTTAAGTCACTTTTTGCCCTAGCTGTTCCATAGATTGCATCTTTTTTCATCCTTTTTGCTGCTGTGATACAATAAAAACATGACAAAAATATGCCAGATTCGAACCTGTCTCACCCATACAAGAGTATAACCAATAAGCCAAGGGTCTAACCTCTTATATGTTTTATGTAGTCGGTTTCATGTTTCTGTGCACAGGTTCCAAGGCTGCGGTGGAGTTCAGTAACGGGCTGTATGATCTGGGCTCTCCTGTGAGCGTCGGGCCGCTGCCGGTTCTCCAGCTGGCTGAGGAGCTGAGACTGGCTCTGGAGCTGCAGGCCAGGGATGAGGACCGAAACTCACTGCGCTCCCAGCTGCCCTGCACCACCGCACAGGCTCTCATGGAGTGGCTGGAGAAAGGATCGGTGAGACCCTTGAAAGTGAAAGCCTATAAAACCATTGTGAATTTTGATTGAATACTATATGTAATATACTGGTTAATAATTCATGCGTCCTTAAGCGCGTAGCTCGTTCACACTTAAAGGAACACTTTACTGTTTTTGAAAGTAGGCTAATTTTTCAACTTCTATAGAGTTAAACAGTTGAGCTTTTCTGCTTTTGAATCCATTCAGTAGGAAAAATATCAAAACTCTTCAGTAATTTTTTTGAGTGAAATGCTAATGGTCTAATCAGGTTCAACGATCTATGCTAAGCTACAGCTAAAAGTGCTACCTCCAGACACAGAGATCGGCTGAATGGATTTGTAAATGGTAAAACTGTTTAATTCTAGGGGAGTTGGAAAATGAGCCTGTTTTTAAAAATAGTGGATTGTTCCTTTAACTAACCCAACTAATTTATATTTTGATGTTTAATGTTTCTGGAGCTTCTCTGTTTAGGCTGGTGCCATCTTTAAGTTTTCAGTCAGCATTTGGATAGTGTTTTCCTTATATAAATATTTACACACCATGCAGTGATACAGATGTTAACATGTTTCTCAGATGACAAACGAACATTTTTTATACAGTGTTTGTCATGTTTTGAAAACAAAACCTTTTTAATGTAAATGTGGTGACATGATTATAAGCAACAAATAGACCCTGCAAGTGTTGGGTTATTCAATAGGCAGCTGTACTGAGTCTTAAAGGGACAGTTCAATCAAATTCCTGCATTGTTTCTCACCCTCCTTTTTTGTTACAAACTTGTATGACTTTATTTCTTTAGTGGAAAAACAAACAAACAAAAAAAAAAGACAAAGAAATAAACAAAGTAGGGAAAAATGTGAAATAGTGTCCAAATATAGTGCTCCACATATAGTGTTATTTTAATAATGTTTTATTAAATTAAATTATTTAATATTATTTACTGCTATAGCATTTATTCATATTTTAGTTATCATTTATACATATATTTTTATTTGTTTTATATGTCTTTTATATTTCTATACTTTAGTTTTTAGAATTTTAATACTTTTTTACATATGACTGTTTTTACATATAGTAATATCAATATGGATAGTAAATAATATTTTATAACAAATATTATAAAAAATAACAAATGCACACAAATTAATTTGTAATATCCAAAAAAGTCTTGCCAAACACTTTTTTAACATTTTTTATATGTTAGTAACATATGACTTGTGCACTATATTCCCAGTCCTCTCCATGAACTGAATCTCTTTTTGTAAAGAATAAATTGAAATCATTATATAACTTAAGTTAATGTTCATTGAAATTCTTCCCCTCCAGTGAGCCATTTACTTAAGAACCACTGCAAAAAAAAGAATCCTTAAAAGTTTTCCTTTTGCATTCCAAAGAAAAAATAACAACTTACAGGGTTGAAACAACATCATGATAATTAGGACAAATTTCAGTTTTTTTGGGAACTATACCTTTAAGTACAGACTCTTGCCTAATACAGGGTCTTGTCTTATGTGTCCCAGAGGCAGTTTCTGGCCCAGCGTTTGCGTGCGTATGCGTGTATGTTGCTTGGATGTTTTTAAAAGAGTTTGGATCCCCTCTGAGACATTGATAGGGCTGTGCTTCCTGCCTCTCTCCCTCTCTTCCCTCATATCCCTCTCTCCATGCAGTCACTCACTCCCTTCTCTTTTCTGTTTTGCTCTGCATTTAAAACGATCTGATCACCTTTAGCTCGGCTTCATCTCCTCTAGGGTAAGTGTGCGGCTGACAGCTTATACTGGTAGATTATTTTGTCGATCTGTAACTAGACAGTGCACGCATACTTTCTCTCTCAGAATAGGGTTTTCTTGTTTTGCTGGTATTTGTTATTGGCAAAAATGGTCACAAGGTTCATTTAGACAGTTATTTGTGTATCCTGATGGAAAATGCTTGCACATGATTCTCATCAGTAGCCTGTGGTGATTTCATGGTCAATGAACACAGAAAATCTTAGAGCATAAGCAACCTGTTGGCGGAGCTCAAGGATCAATCAAGGGCCATGTTTTTGCAGGGATCTGATATACTTTAAGGCCCTGATATACTTTAAGTGAAGTTCAAGAACAAACTACTGGCACATAATTTGAACATAACCAGGCCAAAACTATGTTTTCAACATTTAAACTAGCATTGGTCTGTGGTGATTACATAATAGGTAACATAATCCCGTCCGGTTAATTTCTTCAAGTCAGTCTGAAAGATTAGCACACTGGAGAGCTGCTTTATAGTAATATAAAGTAGTGTAGTGAAGTTGCAATTCTAATTAAAAGTGATGCTTATTTACTTTAAAGCACTCTGGTTTATTAAGTGCTGTATGAATAAACGTCATATAACTTAAGTGCAGTACCGAACTGCAAAGTTGGTGCTTTCTTAACTGCTGTTTACTCACAGCTGTCGTTTTTGGTGTGTTTATTTGTTATATACATATTTAAATCAAATTTTTACTTACAACAGCTTTGCCCAATTCCATGGATTTCTATTAAAATGACTGGATTTTGTGCACAAAAATTTAGCCGAACAGGGTTCCAAATAACAAATACATTTTTATTCTTTGCGTCAAAAGAAGTTTGAAATACCAAACATGCAAACGAAGATACTGATTACAAACATCCCGACACCACCAAATGAATGAATGCACTGTGATACATGTTCCCTACTGTTTCCTGTACATTCACTTAATGTGTAATCGACTCTGTTTTTGTGAATGCTAGTCAAATAATTGAAATAAGTTTGTGTGTAATTCTCCATTTAAGAGTAACCTATGCCGAGTTCAGACTGCACGATTTTCAAAGTAATCGCGTCAAAGATCTTTTCATACTGCGTGACTATCTGGGGTCGCATTCAGTCGCTGCTGTGTTCACACTGCATGATAGATCAGTGAAAGGGGGTTTCACACTGCATGACTTGATAATAGGAAGAATTGCCCGACAACCTTGTCTCACTGCCAAACACACGCGAGAAGTGACACGGAAACAACGCAAGGTCACGTATGCAAGACCGGATTTTTCACGTGAGACGGGGAGATCTGCGAAAAGAAGATTATGGAAGAGGATACACGTTCGATACCTTCGTAACTCCTCCCCCAACATCCCGCTGCCCTGGATGTTGCTCTCTCATTGGCTGTAAGCAATCATCGACGTTATTCAGTCGGAACACATTTCACACGGCATGATTTTGAATCGTCGACAGGTCCAAATATTTAGCATGCCAAGTATCTCACGGATGTCGACGACACGTGATGGATGAAATCATATTTTTTTAAATTTTAAATTTTACTATCCCACAATGCACCTTTTTTGTCCATGAAATTACTCTTCATTTCATCTTAAAGTGGCCTCCCTTAAAGTCCAGAGGGTCCTTCTACAACAGAGCAGTCCTATGAGCTGTCTCTGAATGGGATCAAAAGCACTCACGCTTCCTAATTACAGCCGCTAAAAACATTGCAGGAAATGCGATCAAGTCCCGATAGTGAGCTTTTCACATTAAAGAGCCGCGTTACGCTTTGTTCTTACACGCCGTATCTGGCCCGTGTTTACATGCACATGAGGAATGTTTGCGACAGCTGCAGAAACGAGATAAGAGAGGCTGTTCATCTCATGACCTGACCTGAGACCTGTCTGTAGGTAAAGCGTGTCTGTTTGATAGTATTTAAATATGTCTGCTCTTGTGTGTGTGTGCGTGTGCACGTGTGTCTGGCGTGTCTCCAGCTCCGCAGCTGTCAGGATCAGAGACTCTGTCAGGTGCAGCTGAACTCTCAAAGCCCTGGAGAAGTTGCACGCTACGCTAATGAGACACAATCAACTGCACTTGATCTCAAGGTGGAACCTTTAACATTGCTCGATAGCTGGCATAACCGCAGCCAGCCTCATTCAGAAGAATATGTGTTTTAGAATGGTAAAAGTTCATTTGTAGGCACCAGAAGACACCAGAAAAATAGCCAAAGTGTCTGTAGGACAGTTTTGACAACAGTCCACATGGTGACCGTATCCTCACTACGCTGTGTAGTATACAAAACTCCCTATGACACAAACAGGAAATTCTAGGAAAAGTGAGGGAATACTATAGAAGTGGTTGTAATGGGAATGGTGTGGCGTATTGGCTGAAACTCAGGCCTGGTAACCATCACAACGCCCACACTGAATGCATTTTGTATATTTTTTTTGCACTCATTCAAAGAAAAACATGTGGATAGTTAACCATTTACTCACCCTCATGTCATTACAAACCTGTTGGACTCAAAAAGTGGTCTGTATGACTCATGCACCCTATTTCAGGTTTTCTTTACTATAGCTGACAACTACTGTAGCTCTTGATTTGCGAATGAATCGTTTTTTGATGATTTGTCCATAATTTACACTAGTTCTTGACTCATTTTACAGCTCACTACACCGAAACAATGACCTAATAGACTAAATAGACCGGTTTTATTATCACTGTGAAGGAACACTGTAAAATTTTAACCAACAGAAAAAGGCAATTGCGGTTGTCAGAAATTAAATATAAAAATATGACAACAATGTTTCAGGTGTTACATTTTGGTGCACATACAGTATATCCTTAATCGCATGTTTAATTAAGTTAGATTGCACTTAAAACATATATAAAACATATGTAAGGGGATAAGTTCATCACACAAATCTCTCTTATGTTCAAATCAAACACACACATTTTCTGCATAGACAAACAGAAAGATGCTTAGTTCGAAAATGACTTATATGAGTGATGCTTCAAATTACATTATATAATGCCAGCTACTCTGGTAAAGTTTATAATGTGACCATGCCTTAAATTATATCAGAATATGAATTTCTCTTTAAGTAAGTATTATCACTATATGATAATTTACAGCAGCTTATATGTTAACCTACAGTACAGGCCTGACAAGATCACAAGGTTATTAAGTTGTTATCTTGCATTAACCAGGCCAGTTTGTGCTTGTTAGTTGCTTCACAGTCTTTCTCTCCATAAAGGAGACAACCGGACAGCAGGGTTGCTTGTAAAGGTAAAAAGACACTTAGAAATGGATGGATGTCTTCCACAGGAAACAGGGTGTTTGGTCTAATGGGTTGCAGTCTTGAGTAAAAACAGATGAGGGAGCGCTGGAAGGCAGTGTGACTTTAAATGTCCCCCTCTCTGTGTTTAAACAGAGACACTGGCTTGTTTCGGTTCAGACTTGCACTGGAACTTAATTAGAGCTGCTGTCTCAAACAGAGAGAGAAAAAAACTGAAAGAAAGGGAGGGGAAAATTACAAATATAGAGCCTTTCACACGTGAAAGAGGGAGTTGAATGGTGTTTAGTAGCAAGTAACATTTGGGAGTGTAAGTTGTGGATTGATGTTTTGCGTCTGTCACACACACACACACACACATATAAATTGAACTTCTAAGTGTCTGGCTGGACAGCAGATGCAGGGGGTCTTGGACAGACGTCTGGCTTTAGAAATGAGGTTTGTGCAGTTGCTTCAGCATGTTAAGAGCTCCTGTCTTCGGCAGACAATATAAGGAGGAGGAGAAAGAGGAGGCGACTCTGTAAAACAGACAGAGAGAGTCACTGAAACCCAGAGCTCAGATCTCTGTCAGCCGCTGCAGTCGCTCCTATATTATAGCGGCTCGAGATGGGCCTTCAGCATGGAGGAGGAAATTGACTTTTATAAGCATTTTACTTGGCTTAAAAAGGTAAGCTGAAATGTCTGCTTTTCTACTGTAAGTCATCCACTTCATGGATATTTCTATTCAGCTTTTATTAGTTTTTTTTGCTTTCATTTGAGTAGTTATATCAAAAAGGGACCATGCACGGTCAGCCAGTCTTTATTACAAAATATATTGTATAGTATTGATTCGAGTTTAAATTATTTTTTAGTCTTTAGCTGTGTGTTTTCCACTAGGAAAAAAATACTCCACTAAATTATACAAAACAATGATTTACTTCACCACATTACAGTATTAATTAGGAAGACATCATTTTCACAAGTGAGATACAAAATGGTGCTGTTATTATTTTATTATTTGCTGTTACTATTATAGTATTTTAACATTATTCATTAGTTTTTATTGTTTTCCATTTCCATTTTAATTCTATCAATTTGTAATTTTGTTCTCGTTTTTATTCGTTTGTAATGTTTATATTATTTTTTATCAATTTGTTAAGTTAATCTAAACGAAAATGAGTAAGATGATTTGGAATTGAGGTAAAACTAGTTCCGTCAAACGATTAATTGTGATTAATCGCATCCGAAATAAAGGTTTTTGTTTACATAATATATGTATGAGTGCTGTGTATATTTATTGAATATATATATATATATATATATAAATACATACACATGCATGTACAGTGTACACTTCATAAAATAGGTTGTATATTTATTAAATATATTTACAATAAAAAATTATATGAATATAGATATGTAAATACAAGTATTTTCAAAATATATACTATATGTTGCTATATATAGCACACATATATTATACAAACTAAAACATCTATTTAGGATGCGATTAATCATGATTCATTTTAGTTTCGTTTTAGTTATATATAATAACCCTAGATGGCGACAGTTGAGTGAAACGCGAATCCGCGGTGATATGAGATGAGAAGACTGCTAAATAGTGGTTGGATTTGTATGGACCTGGTTGTTGTTGTACAAAACGTCAAGCAGTATTGTGCTGGTGTGGATGTGTGCCGGGAGCTTGTGATTTGCAATAGTACAAAAGCGCTTTTTATCCTGTCCAGCTTCAATGATTCTGAGCTCATGCTCTTGAACACAAACAAAAACGCTTTTTACTGACTAACACTTGATATTTGGAGTAGTAAATCAGGCAGTAAAATACAATTTAAAAGTGGGGGTACGAACATCAATGTGCACACCTGTTCTTAAAGTGCAAGAGGCATTAAAAGCTTGTTTGCCACGGTTGATGTGGTTTACAAGGCATTGTGGGATTGCAGTAAGCCGGAGATGGGGCTGAATGTTTAATGTTTCAGGAAGGCACACGATGTAAAGCTCATCTGGCCATTGCATTCCAAAGTAAGAAAGAAATTACAGTAATTATACTTCACAAGGTGTAACATCATAAAATGCTGGCTTGGAAGAGGAATGGAACGCATTGCTGTATTTCAGGGAGGGGTTGTACGGTAAAACTGTTAATATTGTCATACATTCTTGGACAGTGGGGTAATAATGATCACTGTAGTTTCTTCTGAAGTTGTTTCAGGCCTTTACAATTCTGTGAGCAGGCTTTGGGACATGAAAAGGGGGAAATTCCAGGGCCCTGTGGGTTGTCTTGCTTATAAACATCGCTCTGGTGAGGTAATAAATTGAATTGATGCTTCAGAGACATCATGAATCTCACTGTTTGAACTCTGCTCTAAAGGTTAAACTAACTGTAGATCAGGACATCTGGTGGACTTCTGAAATCAGACAAAGATGCTTTCTTTGGGTTTGTGTTTTATTTTGAATTTTTTTGTAAATTCATGTTCCAGACAAAACTACTGTAAACTGTGAGGTGTATGCATTAGTTAAAACCATTATTTTCCTAAGCAATTATGTTCAACAGTAAATTTCTTGGTGAAAAACACATTACCCATAATTCCCCACCAATCAGTATGTTGTCTGTAACATCAAAAGAACTGTTTAGCACAGCGTCCACTCCCATGAAGCACTACTACTTTAATATGTACTTGATCAACATCTTTAAAGGAAGTTTTATATTCATCCATTGTTTTTAATGTGATGATATCATTAGCAATGCTTTATGGGATTGTAGTTCTTTTTCTCATTAACGCTGTTAAATACACAGTTTACTTTGAAAGATTTGTTGACATGAATGCACATGATTCTCAAATTTTTTTCTGATATCAAACTTTCTTCTCATTACCTGTTTCCTTACAAATAAATAACCTGATGTTGAGTTTAAATTTGCTGTGGACTGAAATTATTATGCAATGAAAGCCTCATGTGTGAGGACTGAGCGCTGCTTTTTAGACAGGCTTAACCCTGTAACTCCTCCAGGCAGCCGGCCCTGTAAACCCTGAGTAGACAGCTTTATTGTGAGAATTGACAGCCCTGGACACAGCAAAAGCTTTTAAAAGACCAAGATTATCCGTGTGGCTCTGCTAGCTTAGCGCTGACAAGTGACAGTGTCTTATCTCGCACAGTGCGACATGCTGTATTTACTGACGTGTTTTCTGCTGATATAGTCTGAAGACAGATTTATTTGATCATTAAATATTTTTTCAGCTTGTGATAATTTGTTATGCTAAATTGGTCAAATGTCCATAAATCCATTTGAATTGTGTACAAAATATTTGCTGAAAAATTTACCTTCCTCAAAGACCCGGTTTCTTAGTTACTGTTGCTATGTCTGACAAGCCAAGCCGCTCTCACGCCAAGCATCCCATTCTCACGCAGTGACAAATAATCTCGGAGCAAAGAGGAAACTGACAAAGCACTGATAGACAAGACAGAGCAGGTTACTTCTGGACTGGTATGAAACAAAATCTCAGCTTTCAAATTTTGCAACTTTTTTTAAAAACAATTAAAACAATAAATACCATTTTTGGCTCTTTAATGTGTCTATCTATCTATCTATCTATCTTTGTGTCTGTCTGTCAACAACATGCTGTTGCTTCTTTCCCATTGTTATTGTGACCCTTAAACCGTATGCAAATTAACTCATTAATTTGTAATGAGCTCATTTATTGTGTTTCTATTGAAAGGATGTCAAAGCTGTCAGTTAATGTTTGGCGCCCGCATGTCATTTAACACATTTAACACAACATTCAAACGTATTTGGCTCGAGCATATTCCTCTTTGTTAAAGTTTATTTTGTCTTTGGCAGCGAGCCATTAGTTCTCAAAAAAGTGGACAAGCAGGTTAGCTTCTCCTCTTGCACACCTCTCTGTTGACTTTCAGTTTCTGTGTGTGAGTATGTGTGTACAGTACCTGGTATTGCAGTATAAGTTAATCTTATGTTATGGAGACCAAATTCCCACAAGGATAGTATCTTGTGTGGGTATTTTTTAGGTTCTTGAGAGGAAAAAAACAGCTTCATTAGGCATTTTATTTTTTAAATCTAAAATAGCAGAACGTTTGGTGTGAGGGATATATTTAGGAGGGGTAGAAAATGGGATAGATGATACAGTTTGTACACTATAAAAACCATTATGCCTGTGGAATATCCCCATAAAACATGGAAACCTGTGTCCACAATGTGATTATAACCTGAAACAACTTACGCTGAGAGGATATTTACATCCTCGTGAGGAAAAACCAGCACTTCGAGTGATCAAATTGCAGGTTGAAGTTTACTTACAATCCAAGAAGAAGATTTGTCTGTGTTAAAACACATGTACACATGTGTGTCTCCACAGGTTAACCTCCAGTGCTCAAGCAACAATGAGACCTATCAAGAGCGGCTGGTGAGATTAGAAGGGGACAAAGAGTCTCTGGTTCTCCAGGTGAGATATTTCACTCAGGCCTCCAAGGCATTTCAACTCAGCATAATAGTCACAGTGTCAAAACAATGAGAAGACAACTAGCCAACATGCTTGTAAAACCTCAAAGGGTCAAACTGGGGGAATGTGTCGTCTCTGTGAATGGAGAGACACGTGACGCTGCCTCGCTGCAGCCCTGGGTGACACAGCTGCCTGTCTAACGCACAATGGGATGATCGTAGATCAAATATATGGGGCAATCTGTGGACAGGTTAGAGTGTTGGTGTTACTCGACATTTTACGAAGCTATGATGGTGGACACCAACTGAGACTTTAGCCGTTTAGCTTTACAATGGTATGCGTTTACTGTAAACTAGCAATCTTGCTTGTGTTTATTTAACAGAGATTGTTCCAAAGCAGATATTCAGCTGTATGTTCAGCAATGTTTTGTGATCAGCACAGAGTTTTGAAGGCTTGCTTGTAGTTGCCTCTGCACATTAAACAGGGGTAAAATAAATTATTATAACCTGACAAAAAAGTTAGATACTGCACCTTTAAGAAGTTTGTCTAACTCAACGTCGTAACATATGTCAAAAAGTTGCCTTTTTTCATAGTCCCGCCCCTCCTGCTCTCTGACTGGTGGATTGTCTTGAGCTCTAAACCACTGATAAACATGATTGGCTCCCAATGCCCTCAAGGTGTTGTTCTTCTCCTTTTACCTGTCCTGCTGGTTGGCAGTCCTTCAGTTGGTGCTGAACAAAAGGACACTTTCAAAACAATTGAAACTCAAGCAGGCTCACATGTTAGCATGGAAGTGTGTCAGGGCTAAATAACGGCCGTTTTTAACCCAAATGTACACATTTGAAGTTCTACATTCCTCTGCTGTTTAGACTTTGGAGTCGCATGTGTGTTGCAATCGTCATTAGCATATCTGTAGGAGGAAACGGCAGAGAAACACTGGACAGGTTTCAGGTTAGCCTGTGTAAAAGTTGCTGTCTGTCTGTTGGTTTTAGGTGAGTGTTCTCACTGACCAGGTTGAAGCTCAAGGAGAAAAGATCAGAGATCTGGAAAGTTCCCTGGAAGAACATCATCACAAACTCATTTCTACTGAGGAAATGCTCCAACAGGTAAGATCACATACTTACTGTCATTTACGTCAGGTTTTAAGCAGATATCAGAAGAGAGACATTTAAAATACCTGATGGCTTCGGTTAAAGAATTGTGAACACTTTCTCAAACTGTGTTTGCCACCTGAAACTTGAGCAATATGTGGTTTTCCAGATGTAACTGTGTAGACTTGACTCAGATTAAATGTTCAGACTTGGTACATATTTTCAGCCTGTTTGAATTATGAGTGAGGGTTACCACTACTGGTATAATTATATCTTCAGACCTTCAAATCCATGTATGTTTCTGCAAAGCTAGCTGTTTGTTTGGATGTTATATCACATGTTTTTGTGTTCTCTGTGTGATTAACCGGCTTAAGCTGGTGGATTTGTAATGAAACTCTTTGAGCCACTGTGTTAGTGTCTGTAACCTCTATGATTTGCATAGAGAAACGGTTTAGTATCATTTCTAAAGTACTGTTTTTGTAAAGTACTGCTATGTTCCTTTAGCATTGCCAAGTGAAACCACCGAAATAAATGCTTATTTGTGGGGAGGATTTTAATGTTTTTTAGTATCTGCATAAAAAAAAGCACACAGGCTTACTCAGACAGAAAGGATTTGAGTCATTGTGTACAAAAGGTTAAATGATTAATGTGTTTTGCACGTCACATTTTTTTTGCTGGTAAATTATTTATTTATGAAATAATTTATGCAATTATAACACAATAATGACAGAACATGTTGTTATTTAGATACATAAAGAATAATACAATTCATTTAGAAATTATATAATCTAATCATATGGTGGTTCGACACACCAGTTTAGGGTATATTAGTGAGAATTGCCCACTTTGCCTGGGATCATGTTCAGCATTCCACAACAGGGCGACTGTGCCAGCAATCATATCAAGATGAATGCTGAGATGGAGAGAAAGAGAGAGAGCCCTCATGTTCTGCTTGCTTGATGGGACAAGTAAACTTAGCTGAGACCTGGAGGTTTTCTTAAATATCACAGTTCTTTGTTCAAATTTGATGTTGAGACGTGCAGTGTTGCTTACCAACCATGCGAAGAGCTGTTTTATAGTTTATTTACTATGACTATGGATGGTTTAAGCAGGGTTTGCCCCAAGTGGAAGTTTGTGAACCCCTAGAGGTTTTCTGACGGAGCTTCAAGAGATTTTGATAAAAATGCCAATGATTCATTCAGTTTAAGGCCTCACGTTTGTTTGTTTGTTTGTTTAAAATGATAAAGTTTTTAATTTTGTGACCCTTAATCAATTCCAGTGGTTCTCAAGCAGGGGTCTGGGGCCTCTGCTACAGTGTATTCTAAAAGGGCCCTCAAGATCACTTAACATCATTTACAATAAAGTGTGAAGTTTTAAGCTTTCAACTGTCTTAGAAGATTAAAAAAAAAGGTAGCCTCGTTATAAAATGTATTTAGTTTGTTATTTTTTAGTTTGTTATTGAGTGTTTTTGTACATTGTACTGTATGAATGTAATTTATTTCTAGTTTTAAAATATACCTTTTTAAATATAACATATATTATTATTATATAACATATTATATGTTTTATTAGAAATGTTTTTACTATTAGTTAGTTGGTATGCCAATAAAAATAAATAAATGTTTAAAAAATCCTTAACCCATATCCGGTGAATCACATATTATCTAAAAGTCATGGAGACTTTTAGGGTCTTGGAGTCGAAACCAAAAAACTCTGATTTGATGATCTAGACTGTGACGTTGGTGAAGGATTGTGACTCATGTACACTGTTTCACAAAAGCAATAGATGATCAGTCTACCAGGAAACTTTGTGTTGTATTCATTGTATTTCATCTAGCACCACTATATCTCTCTTGCATTATATCCACAATTTTTCTTCCTGTGAGAGCGGATGCAGCCTTTAGTCCATTCTCTGGAACTAGCTTCCCATCTCCCCGCATCCAGCTATTTTTAGCTATACAAAACCGCTTGTTTTGCTCCTTGGTATTGATAACCGTTGTCTCACCATATTATTTTTATGTATTATCTTAATTATGAACACATTTTGTAAAGCAAAGAGTTGTACCGTTCACTGCATGCTGATATTGCTCTCGTTATTTCCTCATAGCTAATGTAAAAAAGATGTAGATGTTTTTATTAGATTAAACTAAGTATAGAGACATGAGAACGCAACCTGAGCTTTCTAAACAACATGGGGCTTTTATGTTCTGTTTCAGAAGCTACAAAGAGGAAGTCATGAGGTGAAAGAGGAAGTGGCGCTATTTGAAATCCTCAGTCAGTGTGTTTGAGGGTGATTCCAGACAAAGCATGAGGCATAACTAGGGCCAGAAACCTGCTGACTTTTTTAGTTGTACGGAAATTTGACGATTTAAACAACAAATGTGCATGAGGTGGACATGATACTACATTATGCACAGTTTTACCATCTGATGCCATCAGCACATTAACTTCAGGCTTTTTATGTGCGCAAACAATTTATTCCCTTTTTAAACACAACGAGTCCTGCTGAATTTAGCACATAGTATCAGGAATGCTGAGAAACGAAGTTTCCCTCTTTTGGCCCTCCTGACTTTCTCACATACAGGCACCAGAGAGTCAGGGGAAGTAAAAATAGCGTTCATTGCTTGAGTATATTTAGCGACGCTTGGCTTCGGCCTAAGCTCTACTGTGAGAGAAGTTGTCCAGTGGAGAAGCGAGGAGCGTCTGTGTGCCGTGTGATTGTTACTGTATACAGTAGAACCGTGTGGGTGTGTTTGTGTGTCACCATGTGTCCGCTAACGTGTGTGCGTGTGCTTTAGGAGCTCTTCAGCAGAACTTCACTGGAGACACAGAAACTGGAACTCATGGATGAAGTTTCCTATCTGAAACTCAAGCTAGTCGGCATGGAGGAGGAACACAACCACATAGATGAACAGCAGAAACATCATAAAGCAGAGGTACTGTATCAGTCCGTCGGCTCATGTACAAGGCGGTGGGTTCATCTGTTAGGGGGTGGTATTTGATTAGTATCATATTATTACAGTTCCCTAAAATATACTGATTTAAGCCTATGGCTGTTTACTTCCTCAATGTTTCTGTCTTGTAGGGATGTCACAATACTAGTACTCGATACTAATACACTGTTTCCATTATTCTCCATTTTATTGTCACAGCATATAATTTATTTTACTAAATATTAAATGATAGTTTAGCTGTATTTTTATATTTTAGATTGATCTTGGATTTTAGTTTTTAATTTTAGTTTGAGCTTTTTTTAGGTTTAATTTTTATCTAATAATTGTTTTAGCTTTATTTAAATGACAGAAATTTCAGAATTATTTTCAGATTTAATTAAAGTAAACATTTAAAAAATATATATTTTTTATTTTATTAATTAATACAGTGTGTTTTATATTTTTTATCTCTCTCTCTCTCACTCTCTCTCTCTCTCTCTCTCTCTCTATATATATATATATATATAAATAAATAAATGTAATATCTGTATTATTTTCACACCCGTGCCATCTGGAATTGGCTATGTTTTCCTGTTTTCTCCTAATACTACTGATGAATACTTCATATTACTGATATAGATTTGTTGACTATTTGATTTTCGTTTACTGGTTGATGTTATTTAAGTCTTTTTAATTGAGTGTGTCTGCGTCTTTGTTGTCCACCTGTTGGCTCTAATTCTATTGAAACCACACACACAGTGGCAGTTGTTAAACACTGAGATATATTAATAAAAAAAAAAGTATATGGTTCTATAGAGGAGAAACTGATTTTTGTTTCCAAGATAATCACGTTGAAATACAAGATCAGTAAACGTGCTCAAAAGGTTTTGAGTTGACATTTAATCTGATGTTTCCATACGGTGCATGGAAACATAACTAGGGAACAGGGAAGTCATGGTGGCATGTTTATGTTGTGGTGTGTATATGTAGATCCTGTAGATTTATCGCCTCTTAACACCTAATTACTTGTCGGACTCTCAGTGTAATGCACTATACAGAGCCAACAGACTACACAGAGACTCAGAAAAACACCATAAAACTTTAAAGGAGCATCTGTTTTTAGCTTTATTTTTCTACATCTCTGGTTTTCAGTCTAAAAATGGAATGGTTCCTTTTTCAAAGCATTCTCCAAAACAACAAGTGGACGGGTTTCCCAGAGTCATGGGAAAACCTGGAAACATCAGAGAATTCAAAGCCATGGATATTAATAGAAAGTTTCAGCTTAAAATATTTCATCTGCTTAAAATTGCTCTTTGTGACACCCGTCTAGATCCAAACAGCCACTGGTCATTAGAAAACACTCTCTTTTGACTTTCACCTAGTGTTTTGATTTCAGGTAGGTATACCACGGACTCAAAACGGGAAGGAGTTTGACTCTCAGCAGATAGATGTCTCGTTGTTATTGGTTTCCGCCCGGGCTATCACACAGACCCAGTCTTTCCACACTGACAGTGTGCTTGCAGAAACATGATTTACAGATGTACACACACCCAGGCAATTACACATACACATCCAAACCCTGCTACGTCCCCCGAATGCTCCCGGTGCCAAAAAGGCAATGCGCTGATAAGGGAAGATGCTAATCGGTAGAGACACAATAGCATGCGGTGGGCCTAAATGGGAGACAGTGACAGGCAGTTTGATGAACGTAAAATGACAGACGCCAGAAGTGCTCAGTGCTTGTCTTGAGGAGTGCGCGGCTGCACACACACTTTTTAACACACATCTGCAAAGGGTGTCTTTCACCTTTAGAAATGAAGCGAAAAATGAAGGAAAGCTGCTAAAGGCTGTTCAGTAGTGTGTTTATTGGGCATGCACATTTGATTATTCATATTTGGAAATGTAAATGTGTAAATCTGTCTAGTCAAAATTTGCACAAATCTTGCTTGTCACAAAGGTGTGTGCGTATTCTGTGACAGGGTGATGTTGAAATTTCTGGGATTACTGAGTAATGACTCGTTCTTGCAGCTTTCTCATAAATTCATAGCGTCACCACACACTGTTGGTTGTGTGGTAACTGAGCTCTCCTTCCATTTGTTGCATCAACAAACACGGGCCTCAAGGGTGACAGCTGCAAGGCTCCATTCAACGGGACAGAATGGCAGAAATTCACTTTGAACACACCACAGGCGCAAAACACTTTCACCACACACATCTCCCCCACTCACAAACCTTTAACATAGAGCTAAAAATAAGCTTGGAACGTGTACCTTATCATCAGCTTTAGCATCAGCAGGGAATATCATATGTAACTTCCTCTGGCTGACAGCCTTTGCATTTCTGTCAGAACAGCCAAGATTAGCCTGACTAATCATTCACTTGTTCACAAGTGAAAAACAAACTGAACATTAACATACTCGTTGCTAAAGTCAGATCTCGTATTGTCATATGTGCCAGGAGAAGCATTAAATTATTATTTATTCCTCATCTGGAAATTTATTTGAATCCCATGCACCTGTGTTTTATCTTCTGAAATACTGTATCTAGCTTCCCAGAAAAGCTTGTCCTCATGTAGACCCTTCTTTAAACTGAAAAGTGAGTCAGTAGCTTGTTTTTACTGGCAAAGAGTAGGTCGCAATTCAGGTCCTTTCACCACCTTTGCCATTTGAAGAACATTATTTCAAGCATAACACATAAAGAGAACACTGCTGACAAAGTTATGTGTATATACAGGTTGGACATTCATAGTGGATAAATTAAAAAAAAAAACTAAAAAACTGAATAGTGTTTTAAGAGAATTACTTTTCTAAAAGTCCAGGCTGAAACACTCAAAGGGTTAGTTCACCCACAAATATACATTTTGACACCCTCATGTTATTCCAAACCCATAAGACCATCATTCATCTTCGGGAACAAAAATTCAGATATTTTTAATGAAATCCGAGAGCTCTCTGACCCTCCATTGACAGCAATAACTGAAACATTTAAGGCCCAAAACAGGCAATAAGGACATGGTTAAAATAGTCCGTGTGACATCAGTGATTCAACCTTAATTTTATCAATCTACATGAGCTTTGAAATATGTGGTCCTTTAATGAATGCATGCCGAAGACTGACACAGAACAGATGAAATTGTTGAATAATGTTTCCTTGTGCACAAAATATTAAGGTTGAACCTCCGATGTCACATGGACTATTTTAACAATGTCCTTACTACCTTTCTGGGATTTTCAGATTTCATTAAAAACATCCTAATTTGTGTTCTAAAGATGAGCAAAGATCTTACAGGTTTGGAATGACAAAACGGTGACTAATTACTGACAACATTTTAATTTTGGGTAAACTATCACTTTAAAGGAACCTGAACCTCCAGAAATACTAGTCTGGATTGGACATTTCATATATTAGATATGAAAATCAAAAGTGCTCAAAGCCAAAAGATAAATATGCCTCCAGAGATTAATTGTAAGACCATCTATGTCTATGTTTAACTGTGTTTCCAAATCTGATCAACGTTTGTTTGTTTTTTTGTTCTGGCTTTCTTGTTTTTGCTCTCTCAGAGTGTGGTTAATCTAATTAGTGAACTACAGGAGCAGATGTGTAAATTCCAGGAGGAAATCAGCAATCGCATTCAGGAGCAGCGGGCCCTGGAAAGCCTGGGGGACAGTGTCACACGCGAGGCTCTCGACCAGAGCCCCGATGTGGGCCTTGGTTCCTCGGATGCTGAGGAATGCAGCTGCCGCTGTAGAAGCGGAGGAGAGAATGTAGGCAGATCCTCATTACGTGGTGGACTTACTTCAAGACCCTGTTTTTACCTTCTTGCTTCACCCTAAAACATAACCATTCCCCCATTTCACTTTTGGACACTCCAACAGGAATCACTACTAACTGCCTCTTCCTACAGTGAAACCAATGTGTCTGCGGGCTCCACTGTGGGAATCTCATGGTTATTGGTGTTTGCAGTGTGTTCAGATGACATGTCATGATTTATTTTGGGTATAAACCTGCATGAATGAAGTTCACTAATGCTAACAGTTGCTGAGTAGATCCAGAGAGCTTCCAGAAGGGCTGTGGGCTTAGTGGTGACCCTATTAGATTCTTTCTCCTTGATCAATTCTGTCAGTTTTTGAGGACTCAAGGTATCTTACCTAGTTTAAGAAACTAATAAGGTTCTCCAGAAATCTCCAAAGCTTTCTTGTGTTTTAACTGCACGGTGTGGGTTTCAAGGGTCAGTACAAACCCTTTCTCCTGAATTTATCTTTGTGTTTCTATGAAAGCACTTAGAATGGATCCCCTGAAGTGGAATTTGCAGAAGAAAAGACTCCTGGAACTTTCGAATGTGCATAAGAACACTTTTCCACATGCACAAGAAAGTCTCAGGGTTTTATTTTTTTCTGCAAAGTTAATTTAGAGGCTCTGTACCTTAGACAGAAGCATAGTTTTTCCAGGAGCTGTTGCCAGAATGGTTGGATATTTGCCACCGCAAGGTGGTTTGTAATTGTTCTCCTTTGTTTCTGCTTATTCATCAGGCTTTGCTACAAGAGCTTCACCTTCTAAAGAGCAAAGTTGAAGAACTGGAGGGGGAGAAATCGCAATATGAGAGGAAGCTCAAAGCCACTAAGGTAATGTATATTTCATCTGGATTCCTATTAGCCTTCAGTCTAGTAATTGGTGCTCTTATGTTTCTGTTTTGTTCATTAGAAAACTTTAACTGCCCCATCAGCATTCACTAACAGTCTCTTTTTCCATATTGGCTTAACCTCAAATGCAAAGTCTTTCAATGCAACTACTTGCTTAGATCCCATAACTCTTTTATACATACTAATTGGACTTATTCAATTGTTCATTGCACTCTCACAAACCCTTAAGCTCTCAGCATAATGAACGTCCCTCTTGCGTTCTCTTTTCCTCCAGCTCTCTATCACCTATTCCCTCCATGTCTGTTACCAGTCGCTCATGACCAAGCTTTCTACACTGAAGCTCACGGTCGAGCACACTCAGGTAGAACGACAGCATTGGGAGGAGCGTTGTCGGACAGCTCAGGTGCTTAACCCCGCTCCCCGTTCTTATCCCTTGTCATCCTCACTGAGGAGTATGGCGCAAAGGAGAGGGCACTTATGACCCTGTCCCAAAATGGCACCCTTAGTCCTTGCGTTTTCTTGAGTCCGCATTACATAATGTTTCCGGATAATTCTCCACGTGCTTCAGGATCTATTGATGACACATGCGAAATAAGCTTTTAAATCATAAAATGGGACACCTTGTGGTCTTGTGGGAAAAAAAAAAGAAAAACCAAATGACCACAAGTTTGCATCAAGAGTGCCATTTAAGACAGGATTGCTTACATAATACTTCCACCTTTACTCAAGACTTGGAGGTCTGTGTTTTCTAAGTTTCGTCATAGTTTCTTGAAAATGTCCACTCCTTTGGTTGTTATGCCTCTCTGAGCTCCCTCTCCTTGTGCCTCTTGAACCCTCGTTTTATGTCAAAGGCATCCACTACCTTGCATAGCTTAGCTACAACCCCAATCAAACAAACCGGAATCATCTAAACAAAGGGAGGTGTATTGGAGCTAAACCTTGCAGGAAGGTGTCAGTCCAAGAGCAAGATTAGACCCCATTTTATATAACAGGCACTCGGTCAGTTGTTGACAAGCAACTGAATATTGTGCAACAATCTTCCAGCTTAAAGATCCCAGATTTAATGCTGACCTGTTTAGATGGCTTTCAATTCCTCTCAAACGTTTGAGCCAGTAATAGAGCTTCACATGGTTCAGTGGGAATCTTTTAAACCACATGTAGTGTAGTTAACTTGACATGTGGATAGGCTGATAGATGATTTAGCTCCGTTTGCATCGTGCACATTGAAATAAGCATGTGTATGTTTGTGAGAATTTACGTGTTGGATTGGGTATGCATTACTTCATCCTCTGGAAGATTGTTAGATTTGTCTGTCTTGGGAACAAGGGTTGAGTAGTTCAATATGTGGATATAAACCGATTCACACACTATGTCTGTACATACAGTACATTGTTTATTTACATTATATTATATTTTCTACAGCCTGTAATGTAATACTACAAAATCATTTTTCCTAGTTTAGTCATGTGCGCTTGTTAGAAGCCACTGTTAGACTAAACAATGGCAGATGGGGTAATGTTTGTTTGTAGTGCCATTGTTTCCACAGACATTACAGGACGGTCATGTGTATTGCTATGTGCTAACATTTCAGCATTTACAAGGTCAGGACACTGATGTAAGGAATCTGCTGCCAAACAATTTTTAGATGGACTTGATGTTCCTATGGGTATGACTGACTGAGCTCTTCAAGCTCTCTAAAGCGAGAGTCAGAAATCATATCATACTGATATAGCTAGAAAGCTACAATGTGGAAATGGTTGTTGTGGCGTTAATTCATCAATTAAAAAATAACAATTTTGTGCCTTTCTTTAACCTTGTAGCTACTTGAATTGGTTTTCTGGAAAATCATGTCTGAGCATGATGGTGGTGGTACAGTAAATGACTGCTGGCAAAATGCTACAGTACATACTAAACAGGAAAAGCGTACTTGTTTGTGGTAGTCCAATTTTTGTTGTTTTGTGACCAACACACAGTAGTGGGTGTTTTTAAGTATGGAAGTACCATTTGTCACCCCCAAAATGGGGAAGGTCTTTACCTGTTTTTAACCCCATTGTGCCTGTCACGTTTGTGTTGACAATGTCAGATTCCCCTGTTTTCCCCAAAACCATTAATATGATTTCCATTTAGAAGATGCACAATGATGTTGCGTAAAATGTGGATTTCGTTGTCTTCTTTCTTATATGAAAATGTTAACAAAATTCTGGTTAAAGCTGAAGATATTTCAACGTGATCTGAAAGGTGCTAATCTGCTTAATATGTGTGTTTTGTAGACTGAAATTGCCAAACTCCAGCAGCTGCTTTCTACAAAGGACGCTGAAATCGAGTGTCTGCAGAATCAGCTCATGTCGCGAGGAACCATCAACAATGACATCACAGAGAGAGGTACCTCTAAGAACGGTTGCTGAAGTGAGGCCTTAGTACAGAATAATATAGCATTACAATAATAAAAAATGTCTCTTTTCACCAATAAGGTACAAAATAAGTCATTTTAGTCATCTTTGCAAATGGTTAGCACAATTTCATTCCCTTGAGTTTGGCTCAATTTAAAACCCTGATTAGTTTGCCTGTTGATAATTGTTGGTCTAGCAGAGATATTAAAGTTAAACAGACAAAATGTATATAATTCGTTTTTTTTCTTCTTATAACATGGGTAACAAGGATGATTGATCTAACATGCTAGATTAATTTGACGTTAGATTTTAATTTATCTAATAGGTTTCAGAGATGTATGCCTCTGCTACTTTTTTAAAGTGTAATAATCTGACACTGATGTGTACTCTGTTTGTGGAAAGTACCAAAAACTAGCTGCATGGGAGTGGCGGTGTGTGTTGGAAACTGTTCATGTGAGTGTTGAAATTACTAACATATGGATCTTTTTGGTAATCACGATGGCCTCTGCTGTCCACCGCTCCCTGTTGTAGAGGAAGTGTATAAGAGAAAGCTGAGAGACAAACGTAAGCGCACATTTCAAAGTCTCAGATCCTCCCATGCTGTCCCCAGCTTGATTCAGCTGCCCCTTAGCATCTCTCTGTCAATCTGACTAATGTACACTGGCATGCTGTCAAGCCTGTCGCACCAATCCCCTCAATGGCTACCTGTGTGTGTGTGTGTGTATGTGGAGGGGGTGTTAAGTGGCTGATTCATGCTTGTCACACCCCGCAGCCACCATTGCTTTCCCATGGGTCTGTGAGCTAAAACTCATTAATACAGGACCAGGGCCAGTTCAAAGAAAGAAAAAGAAGAGATGAATCAACTCGCAGCTACTTCTGCCGAACCTCATTGAAGCACATTGTAGCAGTTAATCTCATAATTTGTGTATTATTAACAGCCCAATAGTGGGTGTGTTTTATTGCCTGTAAAGTGTTTCTCACAGCCATAACAGTGTGCGAAAAGTCTTTAATTATATGTGTAACCCTTTTTAAATGTGATGTTAAATAAAGTTCATAATTTTAAAAAAAATCTAAAAGTAAAATACCATGGCTTCATAATATAGTAAAATGAAGTATAAAATAAAAATAATTAAACATATTAAATGTATTAGAATTAGAAAATATTATTAATAAAAAAAATCCAAATTAATACAAAAAAAATAAAATAAAATTATATATAAAAAGCATATTGGTGCCATTATAAGTTATAGCTGACATTTGATTTTATTTGTAATTTATTCCTATATATTTTACATAATAATTAAATATATTATTAAATTACATTTACCCACTGTATTGTAAATTCACTGAAAATTATAATTAAATGTTATGTAAATTTACTATTATGAATATGTTAGTTTTTTAATAATAATAATAAAAATAGGAAAGTGAAGAAAAGTTTCCCTGCTGGAAATACTAGTCATACTAGTTCTAAGGAGGTCAAGCTGGATCATCAAACATGATAGCTGGTTCACTTGACGGTTGTAATGTCGGTTACAGAGGCAATTTTTTTTCTGAGCATGACATTCTGCTTTCTGAGTGCTGGAGTAATTGACTGCTTGGCAGAAAGCATGTGTCAACCTGGACAAGCATGTACACACTTAAAGAGAATGTCGTTTTAAAGAGCGTTCCTTCTCACAACTACTGTATTTCTCCTGGCAGTCCTTCAGAAAGACATCACATCCTTCTGAGCTTCTCTCTGAATATCATTTATTTGTGTGTTTTGTAAATTGAGCATGCCACCACAATGCAGTGTTGGGGAGTGACTAATAGTCTAACAGTCTAGTGCTACTTACACTTTAAAGTAGCTTCCCCAACACTGCCAAAATGATGTAATGGTGCATATTAAGCTTTGTTTGCTCATTCTGTTCCAGATCAAGAGCTGCAGAGGTTAAAAACCGGAATGGAGACACTAATAGCTGCCAATAATCAAAAGGTAAACATCTGTGCACTTTGCATTTGTTAAAATCTGCAGGAGGCAGCATGCGTGTTGCTACAGGTAGAGGGGGTTTGCTTATAGACTAAACATCAACTCCATTTTGTTTCTGAAGGATCGACACATAGAGGAACTCAATCTTCTGTTGGGCCAATACAGGAAATTAAAGGACGGCATGACCCTTCCTCAAGGTACCTTTGATGAAAACGTAACGTTTTAGTCCCTGTTACTAGATGAATCTGACACTGAATGTGATTCTCCCTCTCTCCAGTGGCAAACGATACATTGCTTTTTGGCAGCAGTGAAGAGGATCTTAGTGGCAATCGAAAAATAAGAGCCTTGACGCATAAAGCATACTCTGACATTGTCAGATCAGAGCTACAGGTACCGTTCAAGGTTTTAAATAAGTCATATCACAGAAAAACAAGATGATATTGCCTTTTTTGAGTTCCTTTCTAGTACAACCAGACCATTAATGGAAAATGTGTTATTCAGAAATCATCAGAATGTCAAGACCGTGTTTTCATATCCATTAAGTGGGTAGTAATAAAAACTTTATATTAGGGACTCTTAACTAGTTGCTGATTAGCATGCATATTAATCGAATATTAGCCATTTATTAGTAGTAATTATGCACGTATTAATGCCTTATTCTACGTCCCTAATCCTACACAATACCTAAACGTAACAACTACCTTATTACCTATTACTAAGCAGCAAACTTGTTTTAATGTCACTTTTGAGCGTTTTAGTGCATACTTGCTGACTAAAAGAACAACATTTAATCGAACACAAAACAGCTCGGTGTTTAGGATTTGAATTTGAAAATACAGAGACCATGCGGAAAACATTATGAAAAAATATAAGTGGAATTCAGGAGAAAACCTAAAATGCTAAAACACAAAGACGTTTATAATGGCCCATGTGTCTCCATATTTCCATTTATCTTTGGTTTTTGAAGTTCTGTTTATTTTACTCTCCACAGATGTCTTCCAGAGGTCCGTCGCCACTCCTGGTCTCTCCTCCGTGTTTACAGAGGGAACTGGACTCCAGGTGAGCGCGAATTTGTGTTACTAACAGTACACTGATGACAGCAGAGTCTCAGTGGGCCGCTGCTCTTAAAGGCAATAGGGATGCTTCAAACTCGCTGTCCCAATCGCTCACCCAGGCTAATGTGATTTTGTCAACTCTATCTCTTTTCCTTGCACTCCATCCCGTTCTATCCTTCTCTGGCCCAGCTGTCGCAGTATACAGCCCTCCGTGGAGACCTCAATGGTATCCATTGGCGACTTGGGCTTTTACAGCAGACAATGGCAAGTGGAGTGCGTGTGTTTGTGCTTGTCTGAAAGCCTTTCTAAACTAGCAGGGGCCTTGTTCTTGTGATGTTTCTGCCACGCACCACCACACATGCTGTTACTAACCGGTCTAGTTGTAGCTGGAGGATTTCCTGTGATATTTGAGTGTTTTCAGTATTTCTTGGGTGCATGTAAGATTAATTTTTGTCCACAACAATCAATTACCAGATACATTTACTTAAGATTTTTGCAGTAAAATCTTGTTGCAGCTTTGTTTTTTAACACGTGTGTGTGCTTCTAGCTTATATTTGTTGGTAACCTGAACCAACAAGATGCTCTTATTCTGCAATAACGTAAGCAAAGCCTGTTTAATATAATTGTGCATGGTTTTATTTTCAGGTCAATGCAACGGATGCTGTCCACCAGCTTGGAAGAACTCCAGAGTGGAAGCTTACAGATGGTATGAACACTTGAATCATTTTACATTAATAAATCCTCTGCTTCTTGTGCCCACTTAACTCGAACTAATTATAATATCATTAACAAAATGCTTTTAACTCAACGCAGATCTCTTTATTGCTTGATTAACATGATCGTTTTGTGATTTTGTGTGCTTCAACTAACAATGTGATTCATCTAACTGAGTGTATGTTTGTGTTTCTGACTATTGTTTTTTCTTAAGCATGTAGTGGGCCAACCAGTAGAGGCTGTTTTAGAGGTACTATTAGCGAACATAAACCAATAAACTAAAGCAAACCCAACACAATAGCCTTTGCTGTATGCACATGCTTTAGTTAACATAACGTATGCATATCTTTTTGTTTGCCTGGCTTATTTTAAGACAAATGCTTATCAACGAGAAAGACGCTTAGACCTTGCAGTATTGTTGTTTTAACAAAATGTGTATTTATTTGTTTAATGAAATTCTAAAGCTGTTGCATTTTATTGGTTGATATAATGTAATCTCAGCATAAATATTTAATCACTAAGATGAATCCATTTGTTCCACAGAACCGATATAATCCCGAAAATAACAAATACCAGACGCTTCCGGGCAAGTTTAGCCGTCCAGAGCAGAACGGCGTGAGACTGCAGCCGTCTTCCCCTCTGCAGCTGTCACCTGATGAAAGTGAAGACAGCGAATTCAACCTGAGTAAGCGGTTTTCTCACAGCAGCCTCAGTTGCTATGTGTTGAAATCATTTGTTACGAGGGCTGGGTCTGAAAACGAATTTAAGTGCCTTTGAGCCTTACGTTTAGTGTGTAGAATGTTTATTTCTTGCATTGATGTTGCATTTGTGTGTTTATATATGCATAATAAATTTATGATGCGATTTAATCACGATTTATCATTTGACTGTAATAAATATATAATTTAATGTAATATAATGTTAATATTTTAATATTCATACAAAATTAAAACATGGACATTATTAATACTGTATAACTTTGGTTGGTGTGGTTGTGCTTGTTTGCTCTATTTTCTGAGAACTTTTGTCCTCTAAGCTTTTTTACTATAACAGCTTTTTAACCTTCTTATTCTGCTTTTTTAACACTGTGGTGTCTTTTGCATGGGTGTCTCTGTATCTTCTCTTTACTCTCTCTCTCTCTCTCTCTCTCTCTCTCTCTCTGACTAATCCATCTCTTGGGCTGTGTGACTGTCTCCGCGTGTGTTTGCCCTTTCTCGCTCGGTGCGAAGATCGCTGCCGAAGCGCCAGTGCTCCAGCTTTAGGTATTGTCCTCTCAATCTTAAGTTAGCATGCGACCACAGAGCACACGCTTGCTGTGTCATATCGGATTTAACCTAAGCTCTCCTATCCTGATTCTTTTAAAGCTGAAGCAGAGGATTTTTATTTTTCCTCTTCTTCTCTCCTCTCAGAGATTAGACTTAGTTTGTACTGTTTGAGCTTTCCTGCTTTACTTTGAGTTTAAACTTGATGTGATGCAAATATAATGTACTGTATATGAAAAAAAGGAAAAAGGAGAAATCCATTCAGGTTTTATTATAGGCTACAGTTAATAAGTTTGATGCTAAAAACTAGAAATGTATGCAAGCGCCTTTCCTTAGTAAAACGTAATGTATACAAAATGCATGTATTTTGTAATGCGATTAGTTTAAATCTATTAACATATTTCTGACATTTAATACCAGTTTAGTATACCAAAACAAAATTGCAGGGTATTTTATGAAGCACATAATGTGTAAATGTATCTGTAGTATACTGTACTTAACATAAATGAATAATTTCTTTTTCAGTTTGGTTGGTTTGCTTATTTTACTTAAACTACCTCCATCAGAATGGGGTTATACATTTGAAAGTTATCCATTTTTACATAGTTCAACTTGTCGTATTTTAAAAATAAGCTCCATGGAAGTAAAAATGTACAATCAGCTCTGCAGCATAGTGACATAAGACTTTGCTTTCTTTTCCTCTGCTCTCTTGCATGGCTAATACTTGCTGCAGGGCCGCAAGGAAAGCAGTATCAGTTTGCGCTTGGTGGGTACAGATAGAATAATGTGTATTCAATCCGATATTGAACTTATTTAGTTATGCATTTCTGTGTTTTTATAAGTGAATGACTTCTTATTCACAGGAAAGGTGGAGAAGACAGATGACTCGACCTTATCTGACCTTTCACCCATGTCGTCTGGAGTAGAATCAGGTCAGCAGTCTCCTGTTTCACCAGAGCACAAGAAGAACCAGAAAGGCATTCGAAAACTGTGGGGAAAGTGAGTATTTGAGGGGGTTTTATTGGTTAAAGACGGCTTTCAAAAAAATATGTTTTATGCTAATGTGTGAAATCCTTATGGAAATTAGTGTGGGGCAAAATTTTCATTTCATCCTTCAGGATATGATTGCATCACTATGAGCTGTAATATTATTGCCAACTATTCTTTTTTTTTTTTTTAATCATTATTTTTGGTCTGATTCACAGGATCAGGAGAACACAGTCAGGCAGTCTTCCTGCAGATGGCTCTGATTCAGACTTTAAGCGAGGGGGTTTCAGGGCCACGGCCGGCCCTCGACTCACCTGCCTGGGCACCGGTGCCTCTGCACGGTATCTCATCACCTACAATGAGCCATACTACTATAAACACACGCTAGCACCTTTATTCCTGTGTCTAATATTCTACATTTGTGTTCTGCAGTGACACGAATGCCCCCTTCCCAAAATGGTCATGTGATCAAGTGTGTGCATGGATGGAGGAGTTCGGTCTGGGCCAGTACGTCAACATGGCCAGACAGTGGGTCACTAGCGGTCAGACTCTGCTCTCTGCTTCATCGCAGGACTTCGAGAAGGTGAGAAAAACTTTGGCGCAACAAATTCAGACCTGTGGCTTACATCAGCAGCATCTGATTTCCTCATTCAACACCTGGCGGTCCATGTGAAATAATTTGGCTATGCCTATCGCTTCAGGTTGTTGTTGTTTGGTTCAACCTGCCAGGGCGGTTTTAACCTCTGTTCCGCATCAGTAATGCTGTGTGACTTACTAATTAGTTCTGCCATCAAACCCACTCAATTAAATGTTTGGATTTGGTTTTTAATCAATCAGAACCGTTACAGCATTTACGTGAGGCTTTGTGTGTCTTTAATTGAACATTACTAAATATTTGTTTTTATTTCTGATAATGATAATTGCCAAATTACCAATATGCTGCTGCAACCACCTGGATTTAAATTAGTTTTCTTCTGCATGTAGGAGCTGGGAATCAAACATCCACTGCACAGGAAGAAGCTCCAGCTGGCTCTGCGCTCATTCAGCACCAAAATCACAGAGAAATCCTCTGAACTGGACCACATCTGGGTCACACGTATGTACCCATAAACCAAACTTACGAGACAAATGCAGACGTTGTGAATATGAATGATAATTCCGAAATAAATTAAGGCTGTGAGTTTAATGCATAAACTTAATTTAAAAAAATTATAATTTACTTAATTCCTGAATGAATCAGCCATCATTCAATCATTTAGCCGTCTAAATGTTTGTGGAATACGTTTTATGTTGAATCAAATACAGACGCAGACAAAATTGTTGGTACCCTTCGGTCAATGAAAGAAAAACTCACAATGGTCACAAAAATGACTTTAATCTGAAAAAAGTAATAATTTAAAAAAATTCCATAAATATTAACAAATGAAAGTAAGACACTGCTTTTCTACCATGCTTCAACAGAATAATTTAAATAAATAAACTCATGGAACATCCCTGGACAAAAATGATGGTACCCCTAGAAAAAACTGAAATGAAAATAATGTGACCAAAGGGACGTGTTAATTCAAGGTTTGACCACTAATTAGCATTACAGGTGTCTACAATCTTGTAATCAGTCAGTGGGCCTATATATTGGGCTCCAGGTGGTCACTGTGTTGTTTGGTGACATGGTGTGTACCACACTTAACATGGACCAGAGGAAGCGAAGAAAGATTTGTCTCAGGAGATTAGAAAGAAAATTATAGACAAGCATCTTTAAGGTAAAGGCTATAAGATCATCTCCAAGCAGCTAGATGTTCCTGTGACAACAGTTGCACATATTATTCAGAAATTTAAGCTCCATGGGACTGTAGCAAACCTCCAAGGTGATCTTCATGCTCAAGGAACATCAGTGTCAGATCGCACAATCCGTCGTTTGAGCCAAAGTGGACTACATGGGAGATGACCAAGGAGGACACCATTGTTGAAAACAAAACCATAAAAAAGCAGGGCTGGAATATGCCTAATTACATGTTGGCAAGACACAAAGCTTCTGGGAGAATATCCTATGGACAGATGAGACAAAAATTGACCTTTTTGCCAAGGCACATCAGCTCTATGTTTACAGACATAAAAATGAAGCATTTACAAGGAATCTCAAGACTATCAAGGGGTTCTAGAGAGAAATGTGCTGGCCAATGTCAGAAAGCTTGGTCTCAGTTGCAGGTCATGGGTCTTGCAACAGGACAATGACCCAAAATACACCCCAAAACACCCAAAAATGGTTGAGAGAAAAACATTGGACTATTCTATAGTGGCCTTCTATGAGCCCTGACCTCAATCCTATTGAGCATCTTTGGAAGGAGCTAAAACATGTCTGGAAAAGGCACCCTTTAAACCGGAAACAACTGGAGCAGTTTGCTCATAAAGAGTGGGCCAAAATACCTGCTGAGAGGTGCAGAAGTCTCACTGACAGTTACAGGAATCATTTGATTGCAGTGATTGCCTCAAAAGGTTGTGCAACAAAATATTAAGTTAGGGGTACCATCATTTTTGTCCAGGCATGTTCCATGAGTTTATTTTTTTTAAATAATTCTGTTGAAGCATGGTAGAAAAGCAATGTCTTACTTTCATAAGTTATTATTTATGGATTCTTTTTAATTATTCCTTTTGTCAGATTAAAGTAATTTTTGTGACCATTGTGAGTTTTTCTTTCATTGACCGAAGGGTACCAACAATTTTGTCCACATCTGTATGTATTTGTAAAGCTACTATTCGTAATGACTCAATGATTTTTGTGGATAATTTCACAGCCAAATGTAATTTACGATTTTAATTAATCAACACATCTAAATAATTCGATTTAAAAATAATTTAATCACCTTTTTTAACAGCCCTAATTAAAAACGTATGTTTAAGATGATAAAAATTCATCTTTTTAAAATGTTCTAAATACTTGGAATTCATTTTAATGTTTAAAAAAATAAATAAAAACATTTCAATTGTTTGTCTTTTTAATTAACTTAATTTTAAAACATGAATTAAACACTTTTAAATGTGTATTTAATTGTACATTTTTTCAAAGCTCATTTTTTATGAATGAATAAATTGATTAATTTGTTTACTTTAATTAGCTCTCCTGGTTCTCTATATGCATTTTAGATCATGTAAATAAGAAATTACACTCCGTTTAAAGAAACTATATGTTATTTTTACACAGGGTGGCTGGATGATATTGGTTTACCGCAGTATAAAGACCAGTTTAGTGAAGGACGTGTGGATGGAAGGATGCTGCAGTACCTGACAGTGGTAAACATCTTCATTAACTTCCTATTGTGCCATACCAAGAGGACTGAAATTAACTAGTACATCATATGTGATCAACATTGATATATTGGTTTTAATTTCAGAATGATCTTCTGTTCCTGAAAGTCACCAGTCAGCTGCATCATCTCAGCATCAAGTGTGCTATCCACGTCCTACATGTAAACAAGTTCAACCCCAACTGCCTCAAAAGAAGACCTGGAGATGAGGTGTGGAGGAAATGAACACAAACAAAAATCGGGCGATCTACTTCAACACTTCCAGAACTGATTATGCTCATGATTTCTATGCGAATTTGTGTTGTTTTGACAGAATAAGACGTCACCTTCTGAGGTTGTTCAGTGGTCCAATCACCGTGTGATGGAGTGGCTCAGATCGGTTGACCTGGCAGAATACGCTCCCAACCTGAGAGGCAGCGGAGTGCATGGAGGACTTGTAGTGAGTAACTGTTTGTCTCCTAAATGAATTATTACGCAACCAGCCATCAAGAACACCTTAGGAAATGCACATTAAAAAACTACTCAGGACAGAGTGGCAACTCCAGAACTTATTTTTAATTTATTTTTTCCCAGATTTTGGAACCTCGTTTTAACTCGGACACGCTGGCGATGCTCCTGAACATCCCTCCTCAGAAGACTCTTTTGAGGAGGCATCTGGCCACTAACTTCAACACGCTGGTGGGCTCTCAGGCTCAGCAGGAGAAGCAAGAGTACCTGGAATCATCAGGCTACACGCCGCTAACCACCACCGCTAAAGTCCGGGTGAGAAAGATGCTGACCACATCTTTAGAAACACCTTCATCCTTGCGGCTGAGTGAAGCCCTGACACACACTAACACATGCTGCCCGATTCCTGTTTAATCTCCGCTGATGCAGCACTTGTGTTTTGACATTTCCATTTCGCTTAGTCCATCTCAAACAAAAATGCTGAGCAAGGGCACCTATAGTGTGTAACACACTTACTAAGCACAATGAAGCTTTAGATGAAAATCATCATCTTTTAAGCAGTTAAGCTAACCATTCATTTTCCTGATAACAGAAGGAGTGTGTGTTTAAAAGACACTTACTCTGCAGAGACTCTTTCTCTATTACTTCCTGTAAAGATGACACACAGCATTAAAGGGTTTTTTGTTGTTGTTTTGCAACATTTTGAAGCTGATTCTGGAGATTCATGGTCTGGTCTGTTGTACCAGTTTCAATCACAGACATAATTTGCAGCTTTTCAAATCAAGATTGTATCTTTTTATAGTTTCTGATGTAACATAGCCAGCCAAATTCAGTTCGTTATTTTTTATTTAAATGTAGTGTATAGTTGTTGAAACTGGTTATTATTATTATTGATCATTATTGTTTGAATATTAATTTAAATGGAATTTAATAATGAAGAAAAATTTAATTTGTTGGAAAAAATATTTATTATTGTAGTTTAATCAAAATGTTTTTATATCAAAAGGTTGTTAATTTCATTAGTTAAAATTTTAATTACATACATTTTTACAAATATAGTTTACAAAAAATATTTTTGCAACTGATGGAATTTACTAATAATTAATTAATTTTGGTAAATGAAATACATTATTATTATTATTATTATTATTACTACTACTACTACTACTACTATTATTTATACAATAATTATTATTTGAATAATAATTTAAGATTTGGTCGGAAAATATTTTTTTATTTATTTATTTTTATTGTAAAATATGTATGGTTTTAAAAGGTAGTTTTTGATATCCAGGCCAATTTATGTTTAATTCACTAAATGTCATAATAATGACATATAATTGATGTATGAATAATAATAATTCATTGAATTTGGTTGGGCAAAACTAATAAGAATCATATAAATAGCAATAGTAGTAGAGTATTTAATATTTAATTGTATTTAATATTAATTTAAATGGAGGTTAATGGTAATAAAAAAAGAGAAAAATTTGGTGGGAGAACACTAAAAATTAAATCATTATTTAATTATTTAAATCAAATTATTTTGGATATTAGATTTGCTAATGTGTTATTAAATGATATTTGTTGTAAATATTAATTGTAAGTAAGCATTAGATGATGGCTAGTGGGTAATGTGATGGTAAAGTGTGAATGCCCAGTAAAATATCTATAAATACATATGTCTTTATTTATATCTGTATACAGTATGTTAGTCCCTGTTATTCATGCTGTTGTGTTTTATTCTTTATTTGTGGTTCCTCAGCCACGTAAGATAGGTTTCTCCACCTTTGGCCACCGTAAGAAGCGCTCTGACGACTCCACAGACTACATCTGCCCTCTGGATGCTTCCCAAGCCCAGGCCCTGCTCAACGGGGCCAGCCGGCCCTACAGCGGCTTCCGGGGCCTTAGCCCCATCTTCGACAGGGACCCCGAGAGACGGGTGCAGGTGGGAGCTCTACAGATCTGACGCTCTACTAGCCGTCACCGCTGAGCTTACAGCCAATAACCTTCCACCCATATCCCACAAAACCACGACAACCTCCCAGCAACACCCTGGGTCTGTTCAGTGCCATTTAACAACATCCCAGCATCCCAGGACACAGCGGTATGGACACTGCAGGAAGACTTGGATGTAAATGACATCATCTCACAAAGGCAGCAGGGTTTAGCAGAATAGTGCCATTTATCCTGTGAAGGACAGTCGGACACATTTAACTTTATGTCATGTTTTTGTGAATCCTAAAAAATGTATTATGAGATTTATCTGACAAGTATTCAGTTTTTTGTAATCTAACATCTGTGCTGTTTTAAAAGACAGTGTGTACAATCTTGTGCAATATTTGCATATTTTAGGGATTAATTTAAAGGTATATTTATGGTGAATTTTTAAAACGCATACAGACTACTAAATGTTCAGCAGCACGTTTTAAATAATCTGATGAGGTTATTTTCATACAAATAAAATGCACAGGAATATTTTTATAGGTAGACATCATGCCTTCAGATGAAGATACTGTAAAATGGTATATTGTCCAAAATATCGTGACATAATCAATAAACCTCCTCAATCACAATGATATTGTGGGGTTTTTAGCACATCATTGTTGATGAATGTTTTCCCGGCTTTCAAAACTAAATCATTTTTAACAACACTTTGAAAATCGACATGCATGATTTGCAAACATTAAGCATTAACCTGCTGTCATCCATGCATCTGGCCACCACCAAACGCCCATTTTCACAGTGTGGAGAAGTGCATGCTGGGAAAGGACTTTCATGCACTTGTGCAGGTACTTTCTAATATACATTTCACTCTCTACATAATGTTTGCACTTCATTATCGCCCATTGCTTCTGCTTAATATTCCATCTATTGGTATTTATATTTGTACTTGCCTATGACCAAAACAACTTTGATTATTTATGTTGATATATTTAATGGATATCTTGGTTTTTCAGCTGTTGCACAGTAAAGGATCAGGGATGCAGATTGAGGCCTTATCCAGAGGAATTAACAACCTCACAGTAAGTGGATAACTTGCTTTTTTAACTCTAGAGTATCTTTTTTTTTTTTTTAGTTTGTTAACCTAAATGCTAAAATAAAATGATACAATTACAAAATGACAAAATAAAAACAATAGCATTAAGCAATGCAAATATTGTGTGTTTACGGTTTATATTTATTATATATATAAAGACACACAAAGAGCATATACTGTATTTAGAAAATATTTAGAGGTTTATATTTAACGTTTATATATATATAATTATATATGTGTGTGTGTGTGTATATATATATATATATATATATATATAATTTGACAGCACTACTAATAATTAATCATTTACAAATATTGCTCTAACTGACACTAATTATATTTTAGATGTAGTAAGAAGTAAGACTCTTAAAAAAAATTACATTTATATTTTGTATTTATACACCAGTATAACAATTATTTTAAAAATTTGCTTTTAAAAACCTTAGAAATGTTAAAAAGCTCAAATAGCCAAATAAAAATCACATTCAAAAATTGCATTAGTCACATTGCTTTTAATGCAAAATTATCAAAGTGAAAATTCTTGTTGGCGCTGATAGCCTTGCACGCTGTCATTATAGCGCCATTGTGTTACAAGTGTCCCGAGTTCGAATCCCACCCTCTTCTCTCTCTCCTACTTTGCTTCCGTTATTATCACAATACAATCCAAAAAAGTGAAAATTTAGTACATCATCCAGCCCTAGTGCCGCATACTGCAAAATGTTTAGGTTTAAGGCCCCAGTAGTATGGTGCACCTTGCGTTTTCAGACCTAAACAATGTGTTTAGTCTGATCAGGGCCCTAAATCAGCTTCAGACTAATCCTGGCACCCTCACCTCCTCTCACTTACAGTACTTACTGAGCCGAGACGAGCTGCTGAGAGGAATGAGACGCAGCCAGACCGCTGTAGTGTGATCGACTCCACCGTACCTCAGCCTAACCCACCTCACCCTCAAAGCTTCAGGACCTGACACAAGAGTAACACGATCCTGCCTAATCCAGCTCAACAACACAGCCCTACACTTTCTGTTATTGTATCAATAATTATTTTTAATGTGTTATGAGGTTATAATGTACCGTTTGGAAATCAGATCTGTATTCGAGAGCGCAAACAAAATAAATATTAGTAAATTATTATGTGGGTAGCACTTTCCAAAAGCCTTTCTGTCAATAGTTGAAATCATCTACCTCAACCGTTGTTTTCCTTAAATATTGTGCACCAGTAGAACTGGATGTGAGTAAATCCTTGTTTGCCCAACACATTTTCTTAGGCTGTTTTTCTAAACCATGTCAAATATTTTAAAAGCAGTTTGTTGTTCGAGAAGATGTGGTTGTTTGCTTGCTATACCTCTGTTCAATCCACTCCAAGAGTTAAAAAAGGGTTTATTGTGGTGCTAGGTGTGACGGCTTGTCTAATGTGTCTCATGACCCAGCTGACAAACACAGTAACAAACTTTGGGAAGTCCTTATATGACGGCTAAGCTTTAAATGAGCACACTTATCTTAATAGGACTCCAGAGAAGAGAAGGATCCAGCCGTAGGTTCACTCTCACCCAATACAAAGGAAAGAATAATACTGGTGAGTTATTTTACCTGACGCCATTGTACATGTCCACGGACAGATATTTAAACATTTGTTAGCATTGCCACCTATAATATTTTTTTAAATAAAGGCTAATTTGTAATAATAGAAATAATAGGTGTACTTTATAATAGAATTTGTATTAATGGAAATAAAAACCACCTTTTTTTCTCCAGAATCCATTCTAATGTATTGATTTTCAGCTCATTTACTGTCTAATATTATTGGTGCTTAGTTATTAATGATGGTGGTTGTTGCTATTATTTTTATTATTATTATTACTACTGTTATTATTATTACCCATGTTAAAGTTTTACATGTGTAAATATTTCTAAATACATGCATGTGTATATATTAATAAACACATATACATGCATGTATTTAGAAATATTTATACATGTAAAACTATATATATATAGCCTATACACACACACACACACATTATGTAAACAGAAACTGTTATGAATGCAATTAAATCACAATTAATTGGTTTTGAAAGCTATTCGGTTTTAAAAATGCAAACATTGCAAAGTTACTTTTAATCAGTTGCATTCTTGCTGAATAAAAATATATATATTATTTTTGTTTATTGTATGTTTTTTTTTTCTGTTAAATTTAGTTAATTTTTAATCTGACTTTGAGTTCAAGCAAAATGTGAAGAAACTGTAAATGGAATGCCGTAATGTAAACATGTATTGATATTTCCAGTGTATAAAGGAAACCACTCTTTAAACTAGACCAGCTGGAATGAAGCAAACACATCTGCAGTATGAAGCCAAAACCAGCTTTTTCAGAACCTTTTGGTCTAAACCCAACAAAATCGCCTCGGCAGACCTCATCCACCTCTTTAGCGACTGCATCCAGGCGGCTTCATCCAGAACAAAGGAGTATCTGCTCTTCAGGGACCCGGAGAACAAATTCCACCCAAATCCTTCAACCCTAAGCGAGATCTTTTTGATGACCTACATCCAGCACAGCAGCCTGCTGAACCTCACCGACACGTTCAACTGCACAGCCATGACCCCAGAACAGAGGATCCTGCTGGGTGCCCGCTGGGTCTGGGCCGTGTTGGATCAGCCGAGCAAGAACCCCCAAATCCAGATCGCTGTCCAAGTGTTTCATCTGCCGGAAAGAACAGAGAAAAACAACGAGGAGCTGTCCTTAGATATCTACAGCGACATCATGCGCATGGCCGGGATGGATGTGGTGGAAAGAACTCAAGCTGAGAGGATGGTGGAGTTCTGCTCTTCCATCGGCAGAGACTGTTATGCACTTTTCCTCTTTTTCGGGCGCCAGAACGATGAGGGGAACATTTACGGGCTGCTGAGCAACAATCTGCAAGCAGCTGTGGGGAAGTGTGTGAGGATCGATCAGGTCTTTATCGATCACTTCTTTAAAGGTGCCAAAAGCTTCGTCACTCCACGTGAGATGTTGCAAGCAGTGGTTGGTAAGGAGGGTGAAGATCCTCTGACCATGCTTGTTAAGTTTACTTAACAGCTGAGCTGTTTTTACTAGATTTAATACCTTTTTTTGTGGGTTTATTGTAATGAGCAGCTCATCACAGATGCTTTGAATGAAGTCCTAGGTCTGTATGTTGGTTTTCACAAATGTCTGGTGTGTGTCTCCTTCCAGCTATGCTTAACTCTTCCTAGATGCAATTAAAATGCAAAATAATGTGCAAAAATAAATTCATTCTCATAGCAATTTCTTTCTATAGTATTCAATTTAGTATTCACTTAAAAGTACTTTGTCTGTTTATCTACAATATCTACCATTTGTATATATGAAGAGTTAATTTGCAAAAACATTTTCATAAATATTTGCATTTTCTAAAATCGTCTTCATCTTTTTTTGTCCTTTTTATAGGAAAAATAATTGTCATTACCTAATGTCTTGTTTTCAGAGAAATCTGTCAAAATGTAAATGTTATGACATATTTATATTTAAATGCACCCATGCCAAGATCAGTTTCCTGATTAATGATCATTATGTCAATAATATCTCTCTTGTTCAGAGAAATCTATATCAATCTAATTTTTCATTTCCCAGAAAAGTTGATTCGATTTAATTTAATTCAGAATGTGGTTTCCTTTTGTTAATTTTTTGCCATATAGTGTAAAGTATATTTTTGGTGTGTTTGTTTATTAACTAAAAACCATGAAAAACAACATTTCTTTTTACGGAGATAATTCACCACAAATAAAACCAAATGGGTTTAACAAAAGCTCTATTTTTAAACCTACATCTGGCAACAATTGGACATGTTTAACAAGACGTAAACCACCTTTTACAAATTACCAGAGAACTTGTTTGTGCAATATCAGTGGCAGGAGAGTTAGTATGCAAAAGTATTCTCGATTTTGTAGCCCAGTTTGTCGAGGTTTGGCAGACACGCGTACTGGATCATGGGGGGTGGACCGCACATCACGATGAGCACATCACTGGCCGGAGGCGGGAGATGGTCTTTTATCATGCCAGCATCAACAAACCCTTTGCTGTATTTCCACCCTGTCACAAGAACATAGAAAATCTTCACAGTCATCTCTACTGCAGGGCAGTCAAATGATCATTATTAGTATTCATCTATATATATATATATATACATATACAGTATATATCACATGAACTGTACCTTCAGAGGGCTTGTCCAGTGTGTACCACAGATTGAGTTTATCAGGGTGAGCTCTACGAACTTCATCCAGCTCTTTGCATAACAATATGTCCTTTTCAGTCTGTGGGAGTGAAACACGCTTTCTTAGAGCACAACTGACAAACGTAAAGTGTTCTGATGTTTAAGTGTGCATGATGTGCCTCTTGGCAAGGATGTCACATATGTGTTAACACCAAGTATACCACTCACTATACAAGTGTTTAAAAAAGTTCATTAACCCATCATTCCTAAGAAATGTTGGTATATTTCTTATGCTCCACTATAAGAAACCATATAAAAGTTACATAAATTAATATTAAGATATTAAGTCTTGTTTTCAGAGAAAATGTATGTTGTGTTCAGAAAGTATCTGAATTGTTTATTTTGCTTGTTCCGTTGTTTCAGTGTTTAGGCGCAAATATAATTTTAAATCAATAAGTAATTAATTAAACGAGGGGGAAACAGTAATTTACTAAAGCAAATGAATCTACTGTTATTTAAAAAAATGTTTTTCGGGAACGGAGAGGGTAACAGGGTATGCAGCGCTATCTATATTACTCCGCTCCATACAGCGGAGTAATACGGTCCTACTTTGCATTGGTAAAGCGTGACGACCGTTGGAACTATTTTCTTTGGAAGAGAAAGTTGTATGCAGGTAACTAGCTAATTTATATATGAACCGTAAGTTTTTTTTTCTGTACTGTTACTTAATTGAGAATGTTTAGATGTTACTGGAAAACAAAACAAAAAATCTCATTAGGCCTTTCTGTCTCACTAAGTAAGGCCCCGAATTTCATTGTCAGAAACATATGGTTTGCTGTCCTTATGATGAATACTTCGTCATAAATGTGACTGACCTGGTTGGCAAATATAAGGGAGCACTTGGTGTTGTCAGCAGGATCTGCGGTTATACTCCTGATCAGCTGCAGCATTGGAGTGATGCCTGAAAGAATCAACGTGTCATCTTCAATTAATACACATTTTGATTAATTATCTTGCCAGCAACGCCTGGAAACCTACTAAGAATACATTGGAGCCCGTTCAAAATGTCCATCATTAAGTTACCTGTTCCTCCAGCAATCATGCCCACGTGTCTGAACCTCCGCACTTTGGGTTCAGATTTTTTATCAGGTCGAACAGCAAACCGCCCTGTAAATGTCAGCAAGGAAATATATTCAGCATCTGAAGCATTTAAATATTTTAAAATGCATCGTGCACGCAGGTCATGTACTTGTTAAATAATAAGACACCGCCCTCTAGTGACTGAATACATTGCATCATCCAAAACAGTGACGTACATGTTGCAAATTATGTGAGAAGTATGATTATTATATTGTATTTTTCCCCTCACCATTTCCATTGTATACCAGTAATCCATTTGGACCCCTAAAGTCAATGGTGTCTCCAATCTTCATATCATTCAAGTACTGAGACATTTTTCCTCCATCGGGATAGTTCGGATGAGTATTTTTATAGTAGACCTGACATGAGAGTTAGTTTTTGAATCATATAGCCAACTTTAAAACAACTAGTCATTTGCAACTACAAAATGTATTCCATCGCACCTTTACAACTAGATCAACATATCCCTGGTCCTCGTCGCTGGACACTGGTGTGTATGCACGAATAACCAGATTCCCATTCACCTTTGCAGACAGGTAAACATGCTGACCTGTGACACAGAATGCAATGAGTGAAACTTAAGTGATACTGTGAAATTATACGGCGTCAAATTTCAAGGTCAGGTGATTCTGCTGACGTGATAAAGGTATATAGCGCGCAATGTCCTACCAATAGGGAGACCAAGAACGTGAGAAGAGGACGGAAGACCAAACCGGAATTTCTTTGTGTCGTGATTGATTTCCTGTTGCAGAGCAGATATAAGCAGTTCAGTTGACTTGCAGTAATATTCATGCTTTCCTTTGCAGGAGAAATCTTCACATTTAAATTGTGACTGACCTCTTTCTCTATGAGTGGCAATGGATATTTCGCATTGGGATCCTGCAAGGTTTTTGGAAACTTGCTCTGCTTTCGGGCTCCAGTGGAGCCTCCTGGTTTTAGGAGGAGGAAGTAGACCGTGATCAGCACTATGAATATCCCTATCAGCACAGGTGCTGCCTGCAAAGTACATTTAAAACATGCAACTAATTACATGAAATTATCAATATACAGTGGGTATGGAAAGTATTCATTTTTTACTCTTTGTTATATTGCAGCCATTTTCTAAAATCATTTAAGTTCATTTTTTGTCTTGTTTAATGTACACTACCCCATATTGACAGAAAAACTGAATTTTTGACATTTTTGCAGATTTATTAAAATGAAGGGACCATGTGATATTTCAGTTTAAGTATTCAGACCCTTTGCTCAGTATTTATTAGAAGTACCCTTTTGATAGAATACAGCCATGAGTCTTTTTGGGAAAGATGTAACAAGTCGGGCCACTCTGCCATAAACCCCCGTCTGGTGGAGGGCTGCAGTGATGGTTGACTTTAACCACAGCAGAATTTTTTTTTGTAACCTTGGCCAGATCTGTGCCTTGCCACAATTCTGTCTCTGAGCTCTTCAGGCAATTCCTTTGAACTCATGATTCTCATTTGCTCTGACATGCATTGTGAGCTGTAAGGTCTTATATAGACAGGTGTGTGGCTTTCCTAAACAAGTCCAATCAGTATAATCAAACACAGCTGGACTCAAATGAAGGTGTAGAACCATCTCAAGGATGATCAGAAGAAATGGACAGCACCTGACCTAAATATATGAGTGTCACAGCAAAGGGTTTGAATACTTAGGACCATGTGATATTTCATGTGTGTCCTGTGTGAACATTAAGGGAAAAAATGAACTTGATTTGAACTTTTAACATTTTCAACTTGACTTGAAAATGATTTTAGCAAATGGCTGCAATATAACAAAGAGTGAAAAATTTAAGGGGGTACTTTCTAAACGTAAAGTTTAATTATATTAAACGTTTTAATTATACATGCATATCCTTCTTTCTTTTCAGGAAAGGAACTTGAGTGTATTATTTAATATAATTTAATTATTTAACATTTAATTTAACACCGCGTAATCCCCACCGCTGCAATATTTTAATGACTTTACTATTATTCTATATTGTATATTCTACAATTATTCTATAGCTTATAGACGAAATGTATCTAAAACATCCATATTTAAATTGCATTATATATAATATATAATTTATTATTTAATCATTTACTTAAGTAATATAGAATTAATACATATAATATTTTTAAATAGCTATTTGTACTTTTTCCATTATTTTTAATGCATTAGTCTACATAATTCCCATGCTTGGATAGGTTTTGATGACTTAACTATTATATAAAGTAGTCATAATAGGCGTGTTTAAACATTTGACCGTATTTACAGAGCAACTGACACTTTTGACATATTATGCTACATTCAACATTGAGTTGATAACCTGCATATGTCTGTAATTACCTCTCACCTTCTTCACACTGCTGTCATTTAAACCAGAATAAAATCAACAGACAGCTGTAAAACTAACATGGAGGAAAGAGAAGGTGCTAATTGCTTTTCGCAAAGAGGTGAATTTAAAAAAGGGAGACATTACTCACTAAATCCATGCTGCAGTCTTTTTCGTGTACTGTATCCTTTGGTACGGTCAGGGGTCAGTGTGTGTGAGGTAGAATTTGTTCACGGTTCATTTCTTTGCAGTATTCCAACCTTTGCACCAAGGCCAGATGATAGTAGAAGAGTAGATGGAGTTAATAAAATGCAGCCAATTGGAGTAGGCCTCTCAGTGGCCCCAGCCAATAAGGATAGAATATTCTAATGAGCAGGCGGTGACAGAGCACTGCCTATGGTTGTTCATGTGTGTGTGTGAATGGTGTGGGATCACCCCACTGCATGACAACACATTCAGAGGGATGGGTCAAGGAAACCACTCGAGTACAGTAAGTTAGGCGGCGAAGGCCATTAGAGTAGGAACAGAAATGCCTGACATTTTGGAAGTTTTAATATGTTTTATTGAAGTTAGCGAAGGTGATCTTGGTGTAAAAAAACTTTTAAAGAATACAGAATTCTTCATTCTTCTTCAGAATACTTTAGAAAGAAAGATTTTACCAAAAGAAATCTGGATTTTTCTAACAGTTACTTATTTTATTTTTCTAGTAAGCAAGTCTAGAACAAGTGCTAATACTTTATGGTAGCGCTCCATGTCTAAATGCTTTGAAATCCAGTGTATGAAGGTTGGTACTGAGGAATATACAGCACCACAAGGTTCTCCCTGACTCTTCACTCCCATCAGAACAACACCAGATGTGTTTGTTAGACAAACGAGAGGTCCAGCGCTCCACTGAGTCTGAGTCAACAATATTCCAGAGGGAAAAAAACAAATGTAAGCTATTATTCACAGAGATTTGCATTTCTGCCTCAACATTTGCAACACTTACTTCAAATGAATTGCTCACCCAAACAGATTAATTCTGCCATTATTTTCTCACCCTCATGCCATTCCAAAATTTCTGTGTTGAGCCAACAGTCTTCAAAATATCTTTTCTATTTGTGAACGTGGTTGAGTGGCAATAATGGTCTTTAGCGAATTGGACATCAATGACCTAAAATTTGGTCTGTGTCTTATATATGGTCATTGGTTTTAGAGCTTGTGCTTTTTAACAATTTTTTTTTTTTTTGTTATGTCAAAAAAAGCCATAGGCTGCATCTGAAATCACATCTTTCTGTAAGTAGGTACTTCTTTTGAATGTGTAATTACTACGTTCTGTATCATGAATGTAATGCCACATCTGCCACGCTGTCAATAATTGCACATGGACTATAACAATTGCTCTCAGATTTCATTAAAAATGTCTTAATTTATTTTTCGAAGATCTTATGAGTTTGAAACGACATGACGGTGAGCAATTAAATAAGAATGAACTATATCCCTTTAAGTATGCATTTACAGAATCAATACCAAACCCACCCACTAGAGGTCAGCATGTCTTCAATTACATTTCCTTTTAGCAAACCGCGATGGCCGGTTTCCCGGATAGGAATTAGATTAAGCCAGGACTAGACCTTTGCTAATTTAGGACATTTAAGAATTTTTAGAAACATGTATGTTACAATTATTTGTGAGCATTTTAAGGCCAAACAATGACAATAATGTATTTTAAGATATCTCAGTGCAAGCCTTTTCCAGTTTAGACAGCTCTTAATATTTATTTTAATCTAGGACTAGTCTTAAACCCTGTTCGGGAAACTGCCCCTGAGTGTTTAGTGTAGTTTCCAGTTGCTCACCATGCATGACTCTCCACTGCTCAGTCCAGCACATAGCATAGTAGGTGTCAGTCTAGTTCTGTGGCGTTGTTCACACACTGCTCGTTCCAGAACTGATATTTTTAGCAGTACAGGTCTGCACCGCCCAAGTCCTGCTAAAAAAGAGTGCATAACATTCACCTAAAGCTCAAAATGTGCAACAGAGAAATTAAAATTATGCTTTGTTCAAGTGACATTCAAGTTTTGAAAGTTCAACACCAGGTCAGCTTTCAATTTATTCAACAAGCAGTCATGAAATGTCATGTTTGCACACACACACACAGAGAGATATCAGCCAGACTATTGTGTAACCATTCCAATGGTCAACTTGTGAAGGCAGACGGGTGACGTACATATTTGGCTGGTCCAGGCCAGAGCCCAGCAATGGAGGAAGGGTGGGAGTTCCTGTCCAGCAGAGGGTAGACAGACATGCTGCGCACTTTCACTGAGATTTAAAGGAGAGCTCAGCTTAAGCAAAGCCGCATTGTAGCTGAGAGAGAATGGGCTGTAATACGGGTGTACGAGTACTCTAATCACATCACGGATCTGTGAAAAAGGTATTTGTGTTAAAAGAATAGTTCACCCAAAAATAAAAATTCTGTAGTAATTCTCGGTGAACTATCCCTTTAAGACACAAGATGAATGAATTTGATCTCATTCTTTCTGTTAATGTCCATCTCACCTGTTTCTTTGAGCCTCCTGCTGTCACTGATAAAAATCTCAAATGTTGTTCTTCCCTACAAAGAAAAATCAATCATTAAAGAAAGGCATTATACAGTTTGAACGTCTTATTCCAATGATAATGTTTTGCACTTTTCTTGAATGTTTGTTGCTCACAGATTATAAACACAGTGTGCATCAGTAAGGATCCATTGTGATTGGATGATCACCCCACTGCACTCATAACCTGCGCCCAAACTAATGCTCACGTGCCACGACAGTTTCCCATCATCCTCTCTTTCAGAGAATTCAGTGGAACGTGTGCATGAATGCTTGCGGTAAACCCAAATACACATTCACAGTCTGTTCAGAGATAAATACATGCTCATTTGTGACTCAGTGTGTGTGTGTGTTCTCTTATTTCACACATTTTTTGACTCCAGCTGGATTCCACGCATTCTGAAGGCCCTCTGAGACAAGGAGTCTTTTTTAGAGCTCAACAAAAAAAAGTCAATGTGTCTGTGGACACCAGAAAGGACAAAAGCAATCGTGTGTCAAGCACAAACCAGCCTGCAAATGTGGTGAGATAACTCTGCTGTCATCATCTTGATCTTCAAACGCTGTTTCTCTGAGATCTGTGATGACAAAATCATTTTTGTCATCATTTCACGCATCAGAATTCTTTTGTTACAAATTCAGTGGTGGCAAGACTTATGTGATGGATTCTGTATAAGCGGTTTCCATTGTGCCTTTGTTGCAGAATGGGTTTTTATGTAGAAATATATTTTTGTGGAGTCCAACTGTTAGGTACATTTAAACATTGATTTTAATTTATGAGCTTTTGAAAAAATATTTTATATTTTGTACACATATACACATAATATGTAAAATTATACCATGAAATCAAATAATCTTTGTATGTATGTATGTGCATAGACTGCTATGTGTTTTTAACTTTTTACCTTTACTGTTGACCTTTCAGAGGAAGTATAAATATTTTAGGCTGGCTTGCGTGTTTATACTGTGGCATACTATTTAGACAGTCAGGTTTGTTGGGTGAACTCATGTTGACTCTCACCTTTTTCACTGATAAAAGAATAAGAGGCATTGAAACCATGGGCGGAGATGGTGTTGTCTGTGCTAAACTGTAGAAGCATTATGTGACTGTAGCTGAGAACAGCTGGAGGGACGCTCGCGCCACATACAACCACTTAAAACACAAAAATTGAATTAGCAGTGCACTTTAAGACTACATTTCCCATAATGGTGCAGTGCAAAATCTTTAAAGGGATAGAAAAATACATGAATTACCCACACTCAAGCATACATCATACTTCAACCTCACAATAGTTTATGAAGTTTTGAATACTGAGGTTTTTCTTACACAACCACCTTGGTTCACAATGGAAGGCCTTTATTAAACCCCTGGAGCCATGTCGAGTACTTTTTATGATGGATGGAAGCTCTTTATTTTGTTAGAAAATTTTGACCACCATTCACTGCCATTATAAAGCTTGGAAGAGCCAGGAATTTTTAATACAACTCTGATTTTATTCATCTAAAACACTGAAGTCAGTTACACCTAGGGTGGTTTAAGGGTGGGTAAATCATATTTTTGGGAGAACTATCCCTTTAAGTGCTGTTCTGTTTATCAAAGAATACTAAAAAATGTATCATGGTTTCCATAAAAATATTAAGCAGCACTTCAAAACTGATAACAATAAGAAATTTTTAATTAGTGTTTATCCAAATAGAAAACATTTAAAAATATTTTATAATATTACATTTAAAAAGTTATGTTTTATACTTTACCTATTTCATCCTTGCCTTCAATATCTCCAAACACTGTGAGTGAATCATATTTGCAGTTCTCTGACTCCTCAAGGTCAAAGTTGTCAAAGTCAAGCTTTAAAGCAAATAGTTAAGGTTATTGTATTAGAATTAGCATTTTAGCACATAGCTAACAGAGTCATATCATTTTGGACATGTTCTACCATTTAGTCAGAAAGAAAGCTTGTTAATGTGAAACAGTTTACATTGTACCTTGTAAACAGCAGGAAACAACTAGCGTTACATGACTGCAGTGACGTCATGGCGTCGCTCTTTGGAGTCTAATTGAGTATCACATTCTCTCTTTCAGTGAAACTGATCAGAGCTTCCAATCTCACTGCATGCATGCATTCATGACCGGACAGACGGGTCACGACTGGACAGTGGAGACACCAGGCAATGACTGGGCCAACACGAGAGCTTAAGAGTTGTTTTTACCTTGACTATGTGGCCTTCTGGGGCATAGATGACCCAGAGGCAAAGAATGTTGTTGCTGTAGGCTTGCGGGTAGGCGGGGCTCCGCACAGCCCCCGTCGGCTGTAACAGCACCACTGTTCCACACTCAGCCCCTGCACAAACACAAAAGGAGAAACCGGTGGAATGGAGCCCGGCCGATGACGTTGCAGCACAGTGTCACATTTCTGTCTGGCAAGGGTCATACTGAGGGGAGCAGGGTGGTGATTTGAACCTAGCTCTTACCTTCGCCGAACTTACCACTGGTAGTTGGCCCCCTGGCGTACATGTAACTATGGAAACAGTCCCATTGAGATAAGCTCTCCGCTCTCTGAGGAGCCTATTGGCAGTAGTGTGAAAACAGAATTCTATTGGGAAAAAGTTAGTTTGCCTCTCAACCTGACTGGGGAAATGAACTCATCTTGCAGACCAAGTGATGAAACCAACAGATCAGTTGGGCACAACCTGTGCTGCTAAGGAGAGCACAATTAGGTTGGATTGTTTTTTTAATAACAGGACTGTATGGACACAAAGACATGTAAATGAGGCAATGCTCGAAAAACAACATTATCAGACCTGCGCAAACATGCTAATCAAGTACACAGTTATCAAGAATGTTGCATTGTCATCGTACTGTGACCAAACATGCTTGAATCGTAAGATTTCTGCAAGCATTATTGTGTGACTTTCAAGGAACGTTGTACTTTAGGCTTTTCAGAGCAACAAGAGAAACCAGTCGGACAGATTTAACTCACCAAAACTGTAGTCCTTGTCAACACTATTGAATTGGATGGCAAATCCTGCACCTGTGCTGCTTACATCAGACACAAACTGCACTGTGATACTGCTGGAACCACCAATAAGAATGGGAGGTGGAGGTTGACCACCACAGAATCGTCCTGTTGAAAAAGGTCACAAGCAAATATAGAACCTCGCTACCACTTGCAGAAAGTCGAACAACAACAAAGTCAATCGTTTCTCCCACCTATTCGCCTGTTTTCATCCACATACACAGTCAGGTGATCGCTGTGGCACTGTGTGTCATTCTCCAGATCAAACTCTAGGAACTTCAGTAGAATATGTTCTCCAGCGGCAACTGGAATGGACCACATACACATCCTACGGAAAGAACTGTTGAAAGTTTCTGATGCTGCCTTTGGCCTGCAAATATCTAAGATGCTTCAGATGTGACTCACTCATTGTTGTTGTAGCTTTGATCTGGGTAAGCTGGATTTCTGATGATGCCTTCACTTCCAGGTACAACTCCATCAGGTACACTGCACAGGGACCTGTCTGAACTTATGTTGAGTTCTGTAGGCAAGTGGTCATTATTATTTAAATGGATTTGCAGTATTTACAGAAACTAGGTTAAGTGCAAGTCAGTAAGTAAACCTGATTATTAACCACTACTAGTCAGGGGCATGGCTGCAGTTTCTGGGTCCGCTGGACAGCAAATACACTAGGGCCCCCCTAAACTAGGGTAACCCTTGGTAGAAATCGCAGTCTGGTAGAGAATGTGGTACACATACCTGGGGTCCCCCCTCTATACTAAGACCCCCACCACCACCCCTTTACAGCACCCCTTGATACCAGTCCTACATGATTGAAAGCAAGTAAAAAGCCCTTAACTCAACAACAGTACCCACCTTTTCTAAGATTAGACTTGATCCATGGCAGGAACATTAAGACATCAGTGAATACTCCAGGTGAGCCTCTTCTGGATGAGGGTTTGATCTTGTTGTTATTCCAGCTTCGACCACAACCCTTACCCCATGATGTGATTCCCACCGCCGCCCAGCGTCCATCTGCTCTGGGGCAGAGGAGGGGACCCCCAGAATCCCCCTGGAACACATGAGGACAGAGAGTAACTCAAAACCATCTTTGAAACATCTTTGCCAACCGGTCCAATAGGTGTTAGTAATGCTCAGGATGTTTGGGAACATCTTTGGTGTCAATTTACTTGGCAGGCATCTCGCCCCCCTCTCTCTGGGCCAGCACACAACACTGTGAAGGTCTTCTGTCCAGGTCTAAGGGTTTGTAGGACATGTTTGCACTTGCTTTGCTCTAACAGGTCCAGTTGCACCTCCTGAAGAACTGGAGAAAGCGGCCCTTCTAAAGAAAGGACAGACCTCTTCAACATAATCCGAGTAATAGGATTACTAGCAATACGATATTTTAGATCTTTCTCTCTAGTATTAATTGTAATTTCAGTGTTGTTCAAATGACTTCTCACTCTCAGTAATACGACCCCATCCACCAACAACACACATGGTCTTGGGTGGAAACCTCTCACCGGGGTAAGGCAGGCAAACAGGCTTAATAAAATCACCTAGAAAACACACATATTATAGTTATTTTAAATAACTATATGTGAATACATACGTTGTGGTATCTCACAGAACGACTTGCCAAAGAGAAGGCGTCCTTTGATCTCAAGCAAAGCGATGTCGTAGCTCATGGGAGAGGAGCGCTGATATTTTTCGTGGAACTTTACAGTCTTTACCTGGAAGCTCTGCTCCCCTCTGTCAGCTTTTCTTTGGTTGAGATCACCTGCTACAGCCTCAATTTTGTGCAAGAAATCCCTAGGGCAGGCAGTTATATTTAAGAGGAAGTCACTGAAGCGTTCGCGGTCAAAAGTTATGATTAGTCATGTATAAATATAGTGGACCTACGTGGATACACTTGCAAAGCAATGAGCAGCAGTCAAAAGCCAGTGGTCTGTCAAGATTGCTGCAGCGCAGAAATGCGATCCTCTGATCCTAAGAGACACCTGTAGATGATAGTAGAATGATTTTTTTTCAATGCCATTTTGGAATGTAAAAACTAGGATTGCATTAGTTTATCATGCATTTGTAAGGTTGAACAGTTACGTGCCAACCACGGATGGGAACCCCGTCTGGCTTCTGAACCTCCAATAACCCTCAAAGAACGGTCAAGGATACCTCTTGCCTTAGCAGATCCACATTTTGCACCTGGATATGACAGGACTAAAGTTTGTCATTAATCTGTGATCTTGTTCCTGTACAAATGAATTAAATGTTTTCTTACCACTAGCATGAACAGCAAAGGTTATTCCAAGACAACCCAACAAGATGAGAAAACCAGCAATGGTCCTGGATAATTCAGACATTCTGAGTCCTCTGCCGTTAAAGACTAAGATTGGGGTATTTATAGAAAATTTGGAGGGGTGGTCTTTTTGACTAATCGGGTGCTGTGGTTACTCATTAACCTCACACAGGACGCAGACGCGTTGAACAAAAGATTGCATGGTAAGCATCTACCGTAACTTGTGATTCAGCTGAAGGAGAAAAGCTCCTCCATTGACAATGATGTTTACCTCAAGGACCAGAATGACCTTTTAATTAAAGGTTTATTGGAAGCTATTGGATTTTAGCACTCCCAGACTTGACATTTAAAATTGTGCACTCACAAACAATATGTTATGTAAAAGATATACAATTAATAATTAAACAGAATGATATTAGGCAGTTTATAAGTGGGAGTTTGAGTAGATACTTTCATAATTCAAATCTTTAAAGGGGGTATGCTCATCAGTTCTTAACATTTCTAAAGGAAATGGACATTATTTGTTGTATGCTGGTTTATCGATAGGTTTAATGTGTGTATTTTGCAGATTCCCTTTAGTACTAGTTAAACTAAACTCTATTACCTAGTTTGACCACATATTTTAGACTTTTGAAAGATTTGTGAATAGATGTACTCGATGCATTTAAAAAAAACAACCATGCCAATTCACTCTGCCTTGCCTGTGTCAGACAATTTACACAAACTAGAGGTCTAGTAAACAGTAGGGAAGCTCTTCTTGATACAAAAGACAATTGTAGCTATGATGGTATAAAGCTCACCACTGGCGACACCAAACCAAACAATGATGGGTATCCTGTCATAAAATTGTCAACACATTTGTGCTTTTGTCTGCAGAGAACAAAGGCTGAAGGCTGACGTAATTCTCCACGCGAAAGGAATCTTAGACAAATTGACTTGTCAAGTTCAGTCTATTCAACCAAGGCCACAAACAGAAGCTGAGAGAGAGAAAGATATATATAAATTCATATGCTATTTGAACCAAACTGTCGATTGTTTAATGCAAATTTATTCCAGCATAACAGTTCTAGTAAAATATAATGCTCTTCTGTTCTGTTATATCCAACAGGAGTCCTTTTAGCCCTGTTGCCTGGAAACCATGGTAAACCACAGTACAGCAGTTAAGAGAAGCCAGAAAAACCTGAAATTCTTTGTTTTATGCGGATTCCCAGAATAGATGTGCTTTTAACAACCTCTGTACCAGTATTTAACAGCAACATGGTTTTCTCACTGCATTATGTAAAAAAAGGGCATCTAAAAGCTTAAAATGAAATATAAGACACATTTCAGTGAAAGCCAGTAATAGAGTTACACTGGAAGCTGATTCATGTTGTGTTAAGTGACTTGAAAATGGTTCAGACTGACTAGAAAATGGCAGGCTATGTAATGCATAATCCAGGATTTATTCTCATATTTAGGAAAGTGCCGTGCTGTTAGCAAATATTGAGAACCATACTTTCACTCAGAGGCGTCGTACTTGGGTGAAAAGTGGGACTAAATTACCAGGGCCCCAAATGGGGGGAGGGCCCCTGAGGAGTGAAATTTTATATTCCTTTAAATATAATTTTAAGATAAAATATTCAGAGAAGTTGTGTAATAAGTTTTTTTTGTCATACATATAAGAGTTCTTGGATTAGTAGTAAGGTTAGTTGTAGGTAGTTGTGAACCTCGAGCTTACGGGGGCCCATGACCACTGCTTGTGCATAGGGCCCAGAATTTGGTGCTACGCCCCTGCTTTCACTTGCTGTCTACAAATAAATGCCCCCTTTTCGTTTAGGTAATCAGCATAGGTTACAAACGTTTTTTTTTTATTTTATTTTTTTTAAACAGTTCTTTCTATAGGACTGCCCTATACATTGGTGCTTCATATTATTGGATTTTACATTGACATTTGGAGAAGCACTGTGGTCCCTTGGGGGATTATGGGGGAAAATCCTACTCTGAAGAAGCATCTAAAACCTCTTTCCAGAACCCGTTAAACTCTCACTAGCGAATATACGCGGAATATTTCAGATGCGATAACAATAATTTCCTTTTTTTTACACTACACGAGATTATATCACGAAGGAACGTCATTCCTCGCGCGTGGTGGGTTGTGACGTCGGTCCTCTACTGAAACGCATCATTTGGCAACCCATCACAGTTCCTCTCCAGCGAAGCTAAGCTACAACCCCATTGCGTCTCCCATCACTGCTGGACAGAGCACCTAAGGATCGCCTCGCAAAAAAAACAGCGCGGGAAATATATTAAACATCTCAGGTAAGCGTTCGAGTGCTTCAGCAAAGTCGTTGTTGCCTCGTTTTTCCTGAGCTCAAAATCGAGTTTGCGCGTTTTTAGAGAGGGAATGCTAGCTGTTAGCACACTTTCGCATGCGGGGTTTTCAGCGCTGGTGTGTAGGAAATCCTGCCTGAAAGACGCACAGCTGGAAAGTATTGCTAAGCTGCTTTTACCAGTGCTTACAGTAATTCAATGCACAGTTTTGTCGGGAAATATCTCTTTTTTTTTCCATTTCCATAACCATAAAGACAATTTATTTCGCTTGAAATAATATATAGAGAGACGTCTTTTGAAACTTTTTATGGCAGTCGGTGTGCTTTCTTGTTATCGTACAGTTATGAAGTATGTATTTATTGCACTTCGTTGCTTTGTTAATTGTGTATTTATGTGATGATTAACATTTTCACTATATGTTTTAATACTATTTTACGTTAAGTAATAAACCTTAGAACTTGTGCAACCAGAGGTTCAAATGTTGGACTTTAGTAAAGAGATCAGGGCGCGTGAGTTTATGAAATGTGAAGGATGTGTCATTTTAGACGATTGTGATTCATCTCGGTGACTCGAATCTTGTGACTCAAAAAGATTTGTTCGGCTGATTCGCTCACGCGCTCTTTCCTGCCTGTAGGTGGCGACATGTGCGTAAAACGTAATCCAAATAAATTGCATTTACCTGCCTAAAAAACTATTAGTCTACAAAAAGAATGTCTAAGCATCGTTTTCCTGCATTTAGTCAACTCTACACATAAGTCAACGCTCCGTATACAAAATTGATTCCGTCAGAAATGTCAACAACCATGGAAAGCTCAAATAATTCAAAAGTAAACATAATGCCACTGCTTATATCTTAGTACCGT
>JAUMHP010000084.1:7212795-7224053 GCA_032361065.1 Enteromius trimaculatus
GTAGACAGACAGACATGACAGACTGAATGGTAGACAGACAGACAGATATATACACAGACTGAATTGTAGATAGACATATAGACAGACAGGTAGACAGACAGATATATAGGACATATAGACAGACAGGTAGGCAGACGGACCGACCGACATATAGACAGATGGATCAGAACACAGACCATATTAGTCGTCTGACATGGGACACATTTGGAGGTGATGATCTCATACAGGCAGAAGCTGTTGTCCCCACAGTCCTCATCAATCATACACTCCTGAGTGAACAAGAATGAAGCTGACATTATATATTACAGAAACTCTGTAATTACAGTTAGAGTTGAGCAAACATCCCTATTACTACAATAAACTCTGCTGCTTCGGGTTCCCAAAAGACTACTTCAGATATCCTGACAGTAGCAGGCAGTACTAGAGCCCATCGTTTGGTCACCATTCACTTTCACTGTATGGAAAAGAGCAGTGTGCACATTCTGCTAAACGTCTTCTATTGGTTTCCACAGAAGAAAGTCAGTCTTCGAGGTTTGGAATGACATGAAGGTGAGTACATCATGATAGTGTTTTTCTTTTTTATATTTTATATATAACGTTTCCTTTGAGCAACCTACAGGATTGTCCTTTAACTGTAGAGACAATGCAGTTGGTTTCTCAGAGAAAAAGCAGGCTACACTGTAATGGTAAGTTCTGTTTTGGACTTTAGGGCAGGAAATTTCAACGAGGTGTTTCAGTTGGGGACCCAAAGACACGCCCAAGTACTGTAAACTGAAAACCACATTTGTGATGCCTGGAACATCCGCCTCAGCTACACTTCCCGATATAAGTGAATATAATAATGTTTTATAAAAAACAGTCATTTGTGTGCTTGTACTTTGTTTGAACCTCTGGAACTCAATATGATGGAAATGTTGTGACTTGACCTTATAGTCTAAGAAAAAGACGGGAAATATTGTGTAACATTTCCACTGTGATGAAAACATTTACAAACAAACTGGATGATGAATAGTGAATAGTCTCAAACTGGCCTGTGGTTCAATATGGACAAACAGGAGTCCGTTTTTAGTGCCTGATGACGTCATCATCCATGTCATAATTCATTCCACATTTACCGAAGTGGAGGTGCAGAAATACTGTGTGAACTGCAACAGCGACCTACCACTTAGCAGTCAACATCAAAGCCAAAGCTGTACCCTTCCCCCAGAGTTACAGCGTCTAGTCTAGACTAATGTGAGTGAGTCATACGAAAAACCTCATCAATTCCTCACATAAAAACAACTTTCTTGAAGAACTGGAGGTTCACGTCCAGGTTCTTCTGGAAGACAGAAATGGAAATTTGTAGAAAATTCAAACTCATAATTTTTATTAATTACATAAAACCAAATTAAATTATTAATTAAATATATTAGTGAAGGAATATTTTTAACATCGAATTTAAAGTAATCATTTAAACATTATGATTTTAATTATTCAAACACACACACACACACATATATTGATTTTATGTCATTATAATAAATAAATGGAAAATGTAAATGAAAAATAATGACAATTAATTATTAATTTACATGTAAAAAATAATAATCAAATAATTACAATTAATTACAAACAATTAATTAAAACATGCTTTCATTATGTAATAATAATTATTGTATTTAAAACTAAAAGAAAACCATATATATATATATATATATGTGTGTGTGTGTGTGTGTGTGTGTGAATTCTGTAAAATTATTACTTCCTTATATTTTATTAATTTATATTTATATATGTGTGTGTAGCATATTACTTTGTATTTTATCATTTTTATATATGTAATTTATATACACAGGCACATACATATACATACATTTTATATATATAAATAAATATTATATATTTATTTATTTATTTATTTTTTCCCCCACATAAATTTTTAATTTATTATTAAATATGGTATTACATGGAATAATGTATTGATCTCTTACATCTGCTGTATATTTTGCTATTATGGCCGCTTTCATATTATCAACCCTCATATACAATTCTTATCTTTTAACAGTGAGCTCATATTTGCCACAGTGCAAAACGAGAGTAAACCACTAAGTGCTGCCTCATGGCAAACATGGCTGCTGGCACAAACTCTCCACCACACATTCCCAGCGCTCCACTTTCCATGCATTCTTTCCAGCTCTTCTAATTTCACCATATATTATTGTCATGATGCCAGAAGAGTGCCTGGCCAAAAAGCCTCTAATGACACTCCCGTCTGTTAAATTGTTATAGAAATGCATAAGGACCATATGTGTAATGTCTAGAATAGATACCATTTACTTAAATCAAAAGCCATTATACAGAGTTAATCTTGAAAACTAAGACATAATGGGCCGGTTTCCTGGATAGGAATTAGATTAAGCCAGGACTAGACCTTTGCTAATTTAGGACATTTAAGAATTTTTAGAAACATGTCTTACAAAAGTGCATTATCTGTGAGCATTTTAAGACCAAACAATGACAATAATGTATTTTAAGATATCTCAGTGCAAGCCTTTTCCAGTTTACACAGCTCTTAACATTTATTTTAATCTAGGACTAGTCTTAAACCCTGCTCGGGAAACTGCCCCAATGTGTTTATGTTAATTAGTCCAGCTTTAAAAGATTGATTCCCATAGAGGACATTTTTATTTTGACCTTATAAGAAATAAAAGCTTATATTTTAGTGGTAACCACAGCAACAGTGCCACCCAAGTGGAAAGAGGACTGATACGGACCATCTGTCCCTCAACTACTTTATCAAAGGGTTTACAAAAATTAAACATGTTTAGAAAAGTCTCCAATGATTTTCCAGGCAAACAGCGGACGGTTTGATGACTGGTGAAGAGGAAAATCCATGCAAGTTTTAATAAATAAACTCTGTTCTCTAACCTTGCCTGGGTGATAAAAAAACTCATTGCCCAGAGAGTGACCATTGCAGCTAAACACTATTTACTTACATAGGCTGCAAAGTTTGATATCTGTTTAAAATGATGTAAAACAACTCACTTTTTTGAAATTAGATAGTTTACAACAACTTAGTTATAGACTCACGTGATCTACTTCATTCCACCGTTCAGTGTCCTGAATGAGAGTTCTTGAGAAATGAGTCTTTCCAGTTTTATTATCCGTTTCCTAGAGGAAAACCAGGTTATGAAAGTCAAATCAATACACAAAAACACCAAGGCATATAGACCTATATGCAAAGCAATTCTGCCAATACCATATAGCCTAGTGCAAATGTAAATCTGAATCAATAAAGGTGAAAAATACCTTGTCGATTCTTTCTATCAGATGAACAGTCCGATTTCCAACCTTTATCTCTGTTGTAGTTTCATTGTGAAAACTGGCAGGAAAGTTGCGTCCATGTAACGTTAACAGAGATTTTGAAGACTCATTCTCCATCTGATTCAAATAAGATTAATATTAATATATGTGACTGTTTTGATTGTTATGTGTATTTGACATTGCTAATTCGGATTACTATTAATCTCGTAGCGATAGGCTACATTTTACCGAATCAATTCTTTGAACCGGTTCATTAAAAAATCAGTTCAAAAACGACTCGGTGTAGTAATTAAGTTCAGTTTGTTAAGTAATTTAGAATCGAATATACTTATATTTATATCAAACACTACTAAAATTAATCTACATCGGTAAACATTTTGCACTTTTAACTAAATTCGCTATTAAAACTAATCTTGTTGAGTCGATTCGCTCCTATTCGTTCGAGGCTTTGTGGACCACTTTACAAAAAAGATTCAGCTAAAAGATTCGACTCAGTAGAACAATTCGATCAGCGACAATCCTCCTGCGCAAAGGACCATGGCACAACAAAATTCCTCTGCTAATGTACTTAGATTGATTTTTCTCGAGTCGTACCTGGTGAACAGCCTCCTCTAGTTTTTGCTGCGTGTCCTCCATAAGTTTTTCCACTTCCTTGAACATCTCATTTAAAGTGGTTTGTCCCTGCGCCACATGCTCCCCCAGGGTGTCGGTGATGTCCAGATGTCCCCCTTTATGAAGTGAGCTGCCCACCACAAAGCCCACGGATAGGGATATTATCACAAATTTCAGCATCGTTTTGTGCTTAGGCAGGAATCACAGACCCTGTCTGTGCCTGGGACGTGGTTTATTTGGAAACTTGTGAGGGAAAAAAAGACCGGAAAAGGTTTTTGGCTCCCACTATTGCATCTGATGGCTCAATTATTAAAGCAACAGCGCACTGGCCTTCAAAAATGAGGCTAACAAATAAATCGTACGAAAGTATGCTACCTCGACACAAATTACTCTATTTGAATATATTTTTGATCCCTGTTATGGAATAACTCAGTGTCACATGATCCTGCCGCTTAACATTTTTAAGAGAAGTAAGATTTTAAAAGTTAAGAAATATTTCTATATGTATTTATTTCTATTCTTATATTTTAATGAATTTGTAGCATATATCTGCTATTTGAAATAAATGCATAAACATTATTAGTCTAACTTTAACTGAGCACCAAATCCTGCTTTATTGCATTTTTGATCAAATAAGTGCAATCTTGGTAAGTATATAAGCCTATATAGATTATTAACTTGCAATTCAGTAATAATAATAATGCATTTTATCTGACTTATAAAAACTGTAGGCAATATTTATAATTATCTATAACGTTCTATAATTTTATAATTATTTATAATATTCAAACATTATTAGTAACAGCTGTGTGTTGTTAGTCCAAATAGATTTGAATGACTTCTTTTTTTTCTCTCTCTCTCTCATGAGTCTGTTTTTGCCCTGTATAAATTCGTGAAAATCTTGTACTCTGGGGTTTTCCCAACACTGCCATTTTTTGTGAATAAAGTTGGGCCTTCTTTAATAGTCCAGTAGATGGCGACAGAGTACAGCATCTCGTTCGCCACCATTCATTTACTGCCTGCTCTAATGAAACACCTGCTGCTCGCGCCAGCGTAAATACACATCTGGTGCAGGTAAGACAAAATGCATGCTCATGCAAATGTATCAAGACTCAACTTTTCATCTTTTACAGTAGCATATTGTTTATATAAAGAGAAAAAATATCAAAACAATGACTAATACATTTGGCTTAATGAAGATTCACATCTGATGATCTATTTTCTGGGAGTTAGGTAAAACTGGAGTGAATGTTAAAGGAGAGAGAACAGGTGTTGGGAACACGAGGCGTCTAGGACAGCTGGTACAGGGCAGTAAAACAAGAGATGCAGTGTGTGTGTGTGTGTGTGTGAGAGAGAGAGAGAGAACAAATGGCTATTAGTGTCAAATTCTTGCATTTCTGGGCAATATTCTAAACATACATAGAGTTTTGTGTTGCGCAATGGTCATGACGTTAGTTTGTAAATATGAATGAAATATGGAAATTTAGCCTAGACTTGTCCTAAAATGGAATGGAAGGTTTTCACGTATAATTCGTTTGGATGGATCTATGCACCCCCATAACATAGTATTTCACAACACAAAATTGTATTTTTAAAGCATTCTAGCATGACAGCTTTCCTAAGCTCAAGCCACGAAGACAGTTTGTCCAGAGAATGAAGTACAATACAGACAACTGATAAAAAAACTTCAAGAGTGGGATTCGCCTTCCAAGTTTATCTGAACTTCCCATTGGGCGTCATGAGAAGCGCCGCCTCTAATTAGAAAGCGCATAAAGAGTCAGTGAGTCGCGAGCGCCACTGATATCAACAACCGAGTGGATGGAGTCATAAGAAACAAACATTTTTGTGTGTGTGACACACGGTTGAGCTCAGATACGCTATACGGATAACATCGAGCAGATTCCGCGGCTGTCGCTGAAGCCGAAAGCCACATTACCGCGGAAAAAGTAAGTTTGCTTCATTTGAGCGCGTGTCAGTGCACGAGCTGCTGTGACGCGCTATATTGGGCACGCGCTGCTTTGACATAATACACTTGCCATATGTATGAAAATACCACTAATATTAAAACAAGTAAATGGGATCTATATTTATGTCACGGCAATTAATTAAATATATCATGGCAAGTTTGTATTGGATTTCCAATCGGGTGTTTGATTACATCTTAGTCAGGTTAGTTTCAAAAGAGTTGTAAATAATTTACTTCAGCCTTGGAAGTGCTCGTCAGCTGTCTGGGTTTGGTTTGTAGTTTATCTCTTAGATAATGGCAATACAGCACTAAAGCATGGTTTTTGTAATATTATCTGTTGTCTGATATAGTCATTGGCTAAAGTGACAACATTAAGTTTTAGGAAATCTATCCTATGTGTTGCTAATCCAACATGGTATACTTTATAAAAAACACTTAGCGAATAGAATTTCCAGGAAGGTCTCTAAGAGAGTTCTGGTCCCTTGTTAGGTCTGTTCCCAGGTAAACAGGTGTGAAGATGCTGAGTAAGTGTATTAAACATTTTCCAATGGTGATGGTGTTTCTTATTAAAGCTTCCCAAATTCTGTGTTATGTAACATGAATAGTTTTGGTCAGACTAAAGTGTTATATTCTCCCTGTTGTCCCGTATTACTAACTATTATAGTTAGTGTGAATTTCTCAGACTGTAGAGATCATCAAGCTCAGACTGGCATCCAGTTAGTCTCAGTTAATGAATCATTTGCGTGCAGGTGTTTCTTTCACTATTTGTTTGCTTGGTTTATTTTGTAATGAAGATGTGTAGTAACCTGCAGAGATAAGTATTTGTTCTTATTTTGTAATATGTGTCTAAATTTCCAACAGTGCAACTGAAGTTTAACACCCTCTTGTTTTTATGCGGGCTTTCCTAATGCAATGTGTGAAATGCACTGTGAAGTGTTTGCTTTTCTTGACCTGTATAGTTTCTGTTGAAGATTATGTTGTTTATGAGAGCTTTTGGAAATATTGTCCTGCTGCTTATAGGGAAAAATGAGTGTTACACGATCTGCTCTTCCTAGAATATGCCATTGACTTATAAGGGGCATTCTGAGTGCAGAGAAAGACAGAAATAAACTAGAACTGTGGCATTGCTCTTTAAAATGGATTTCTGGACTACAGCTTCACCACAGGCATGGGGGAAAATGTGCAGTGCAATTATGTAATGAAGATGCAGATGTGGAAAACAGTTATGAAATTATTAGAAATTAAGCAAATTTGAAAGTATTAGAAATAAAGAAAATGTGAGGAGGGAGAAAATATGAATGTAGCAAATAGCAATAAACACAATTTAAAGTTAGTCACAACTGTAAAAAAAAAAAGTGTGTAGCAAATTTGAGAAAGTTGCATGTGTGAGATTAACCGTCTAGGTGCTCTATGTGATGTTGCAGGATTTTAGCTCGATTTTATTTTTTGTCTCAAACCGTATACATCACCCCTTTATCGTCTTGCTGTCTGGCCTCTTAATACACTGGGAAAAAACCCGCTCTCGAAAGACAACACAGAGGCTGCAATACCAAAAGAAACATTTTGGGCACCACAACAAAAACAAACTTCGGCCAAACAACCGGCAAGAAGAGGTGGGGTTTAACGCACGCAATTGGTTGGCCGAAGTTTGTTTTTGTTTGGTGTACGTCCTGTACCCATAGTGTTTTGCAAGATCGCATAGAGCACCTTTAAGTTGCAATTGAGAAAGTTATAGTTATCAAGTCAAATTCTGAGCAGAAATTGCAACTAAGAGATATGATAAATAGGTATGATAAGTAAGAGATTTATGATAAATAGACAGTTGTCAGTCGCAATTATGAGATATACAGTACATATACATTTAGTCATTTGACAGACGCTTTTATCCAAAGCGACTTGATGAGCGAAATGATGATGATAATAGTAGGTAAAGAGGAATAAAGTCACAATTGTATGAAAAAGTAGTGGGAAATTAAGCAAATTGTGAGAAAGTTTCACATTTTTAAAAATAAAGCAAATGTGAGAAATTCAACTGTACGATTTAAAGTCACAACTATGAGAAATAAAGGTGCAGTTGTCAGGAGTGAAGTCGCAACTTTGAGAAAGTTACAGTAAAGTAACAATGTGAAATATGAAGCTGCACAGAAGTTCAAGAGGTAGATTGAGGAAATGACAAACAAAAGGGCCAACACAAATGCTGTCAGAGCTTTTCTGAGCCTTTTAGGTTATTTCCAGTATTCTGTGATTTTTAAAATATGACTCTCAGTGAAAGTTCAGTTATAAATGGCTTGACTCCAGTTATCCCCAGATGTCAATGCTGAAAGTTTATCTGCTACACTCAGAGTCCATCTCTCAAAATAACACAACCAGCTCATTCCTTTTGGACGGCCGTGATCCTCTCATACGTTTCTTGTGGGTAGTATATCACAATATGACACGCTCAGAAAAATACAAGCTTTTTTGTGGAATTGCATACATTCTTCTGTTGGATTCTGTTTCACATGTCCTTCAAGGTCCTTAAGGTGAAGGCAGGGCTGTTCAACTCCACTGGCTGGTTGATCAGACTCCAGCTGGTTCATGTGGAACCAATAACGCTTCTCATGGTGGTTTGTAGTTTTTCACGACCCATCTGAGAAAAGCATCTGGACACCTGTATTTATAGAGTTGCTTCATGGTGTCATTTGATATCTGGATTAGGATTGATCCTAAAAGTGAAAGGTTTATATTAATACCCAGTTGACTGGCTCAATTAACCACAGATATGTAGGTTTGCATGTCATTGTAAAAGTTACTTTTTTGCATTTGTAATATGGCAGTGAATGATTCTTTGTTCTAGTAAATACACAGTTTGTTGTAGTGTAACGGAAATACTTTAATCCAAAGTAAACAAACCTTTTTTGAGTTGAAGCCATTTGGGTGTGTTGACATTTGACCTGCTTGTCTGGAGCAGCATCACGTTTAAAGTCTTTAACTTCCTCCTCCGTGTTGCCTTTATAATCCTTCCTTCTGTTCCCAGTAGGTTAGTGAACGTTAGAGGAAGTTGTGGGTTTATTATCGTAAGGATCATATCATCCACACTACAGGATCAGTTAAAGATGCTGCCAGAAATCTTGATGTCTGCGGGGAACAGAATCTCAGAAGTAGAAGACAAACCGTGCAAGAGTTCTTAAAAATCATATTTAAGTAAAGATGATTCTGTTTTAGAAGTTTAAGCAAGCTCAACTAGGATTATATACCCCAGGACTTCATTAGCCTACTGCTGAGGCTTTGAACCTACTGTACATTTCTGTACGGCTATAGAATCACACCATGGTAGAACTTGAAACTTGAGACCTGTCTATTCTGAGCAGGAACCACTAGAATATATCTCCATGTTATATGGGCGCCCATGTCCACTTCAGAGGGAAAAATAAAATGGGTAAAAGCCTGTTCACATCAAGGATGATAACCATTCTGTTTATTTTAAGCTTGTGCTTCCATCTTTAAAACAGGACAGATTCTGATTGGCTGTGAGCATTTTGTTCATACATTAGGAAAAAAATAATTTTGAAAATGATTCCAGTAATTCCAGTAACACAAACAATTTTTGTGTGTTGTTATCATTATAATTGAAGTATGGACTTTCCTACTCTAATAGAATTAGAATTATAACACTTGTTACCGTTATAGCTATTCTCGGTGTGAATGGGCGTTAATTGTAGAAAATTTGTAAAAATATTTAAAAAAGTCACATTGAGTGATAATCGGCCAAATCAAAAATACAACATAAAAGTAGGAAAGGAAAAACTGCAAGCCAAGTCACAATTGTGAGAAACAGAAGTTGCAATTGTGAGAAACACGGTTGGAATTGTGTGATGTGATGTTGCGCAATTAGTTGCCATTAATTGTGAGAATTATTAATTGCATGCCATTATATCATATCTTCTTACCCTACAGAGTATTCAGACTCATATAGCAGTTGTCCTCTAAATATGTCAATGTAAACGCCTTACAATGCGTCTTTGCAAATCTTTGTTTTGCACAACAACACACAGTATATATAGCAGTCATATATCTAGGGGGAATATTGGGCCTGCCGTTGATTTTGATGACTGTAGGGATTCCTGGGTACACATGGGTGTTGCCCTGTTCGCTGTCACTCGAGCAAATCTCTACTAAACGCATTACTCTAGAGAACTCATTACGGATGACCTACATCTTCCCCTTCATTATGCCCTAACGTATGATAAGTTGGGCTGTTTTGCGGCTTGCAGAATTTGTTGAAACAAGAGCGATTGTAAATCATTCTCAAGAACCATGATCCCAAAATAGCTGACTTTTATTATTTTCTATTTATTTTCTTTCTAGATGGTCTGCCGTGATAATTACTTCTTAAGAGCTATATTTTAGTTAAGAACTGTATTTTGAAGTCCTAAAAAGTGTTAACATTTAAGTGATCCAGAGTGGCTGCTTTGAATTCTTTGTCCACCACAAAGCAGTAAAAAGTACACAAACAGGAAGGACTTCATCACCTCATACAATATCAGATATCCTGCCTCTGGAACTACTGTGCAAAAAAATCACACATAACAGTTTTTATGAAATTTTACTTCTGACAAATAATACATAAATAATACATCTTTATTCAGTTCTGACTGTGTTGGGAAAAAAAATAATTGGGAGTAAGTGTCCCTGGAAAGGAAATACCATTTCAGACTCCTATTTGATTTGCTTTATTTCTCCGGTTTTCTTGGCGAAGTATGCAAGCGTGTCAAAATTCTTTCACACAGTGTTTCCTTTCATACGTCTTCATGCAGGAACACCAGTGACACTTGTTTCAAGCCAAGAAGCACCATTACTGGATTGTCCAATACCAATAAATTTAAATAATCTGTATTATTAGCTAATTATTTTACCACTATATTATTAATCCCATGTGTTTTGCTTTTATCACCAAACCAAATCTATTATATGTATCCAATAAAAGCCCCGCTCCTGTATTGCCTCACTCTACAGTTGATGGCATCAGCTACATTATGTTTGTTTCTTATAGGTCAGCTGGCTAACAATTACCAACGTCACCTCAACCAGTGTAACCAAACTCTCCAAGTCAGCAGCATCGCTCTCCGGTTACTTTTGTTTGCCTGTACTGTAATAGTCTTTACTTCAGGCAGTAAACTACTAATGCATATTGACTCAGTAGGGTGTACTGTCCCTACAAACATGAATGACTGCTTGTTTTCAACGTTGAATAAAACAAGTTTTCTGAACAGCAAATCAGCATAATATTAAAAGGATTTCTGAAGGATCACGTGACACTGAAGACTGGCGTAATCATGTAAAAATTAATCTTTATCACAGAAATAAAATATAGCCTAATAAAGTAATTGTAATATTT
>JAUMHP010000084.1:7271023-7283154 GCA_032361065.1 Enteromius trimaculatus
TCTGAGATAATTAAGTCGTTAATTCAGAAAAACAGAGCAGATATTTTTTCCTCAAGTGAATGCAATACGCTTCCGTAGGATAGTAAGTAAAGATCATGTTCCATGAAGATATTTAGTAAATTTCTTACTGTAAACATATTAAAACTTATTTTTGGATTAGTAATATGCATTGATAAGATCTTCATTTGAACAAATTTAAAGGTGTCTCAGCATTTAGATTTTTCTGTACCCTCCGATTCCAGATTTTCATATAGTTGTATATCGGTCAAATATTGTACTATCCATCCAAATCATACATCAATGGGAAGCTTATTAATTCAGCTTTCAGATCATGTATGAAGCTCATTTTCAGAAAATTAACACTTATTGCTGGTTTTGTTGTCCAGGGTCACGTTTGTAAAGTCAGCGAATTAACTCATCTGGCGTTGGAAGTTCTGGTTGCTATAGAAACATTTAGCGTTCTGAGATGTGCGCCTACGACTGCGCATGCCCAGTGACTGATACTCACCCGAGAAGTACGATTTTTATAACGCTATTTGAGCAAAAGAAACAACATTTATTACACAGTTTCTGTCAGATTCCATTAGTGATTTCAAATATGAAATGTATTTGTGAGTTTAGTGAACAGTTTTGGAGAAATTGATGTTTCCGCATTCAAAGAGATAGGAACTGTGCTTGGATGCCTGCGAGGCGTTTCAAAGATGGCCGCCGAGTGACATGACTTTTTGGTTTACGCGTGGTGTAAGCGTTCGTATGCGTTGTCACATGGATTGTTTTACCAGTGTTTTTATGCCTCTGGACCTGGGATCATTTCAGTTACTGCTGTCTATGGAGGGTCTGATGGCTCTCTGTTGTAATCAGAAATATCTTAATTTGTGTTCCGAAGATGAACGAAGATCTTTTGAAATGACATGATGGTGAGTAATTAATGACATTTTCATTTTGGGGTGAACTGACCCTTTAATATCACACTTATCCTCGTCGAATCATGTGATTTTTAGGTTATCACTTAGCACAAAAAGAAAATTGTTACATACAGTAATGTAGCTCTGTTTGTTTAAAATATTGGAAGGGAACATTATAAACAGTACGTTATATAACACATTATGCAATTTTCACATATTATGATTTCCTGTTATCACAAAAGCAGGTGATTTGTGTAATCTGAGGGGGAAATTGCAGAAAGGATACCTGGGTAATTGACTGACCTGTGCGTAATGCCCTGAATTGCAGCGTCGCCATCGTTAGATTGCAATTATTTTGTCTTTTTTGTGACATTTGTTCTTTGTTAAATCTTGATGAATTCTCTCGCCTCTCTCTTCATCTTTCATCTTTTTTTGTTTCACTAATCATCACTCTTACTAATGTTTTGAGAGTGCTTGTATTTTTAAAGGTTAAGAACAACAAAGGTGACGAAGGAGGAACAGAGACCTCAAAAATGAATAATGGGTTGGGTGATCCTACTGAATTTGGATTTCGGAAGCCCCATCCATCTTTGTCAGTGTCACTTGATGGGTCGGACCTTTTAGTGTGTGGATTTTCAAAGTTACAGTGCCTTAAAATTCAACTGAACATCAAAGGTAGAAGAGCATTCATCCTGAACATCAAACATGCCTCTGAGGGCTCCATTTATAAAACATTCACACGAAAGGCACGACCTCCAATCTGCCAAAGAGCATTTGTACTCATTTTAACTTAAGTTGATTCATACAGACGTTTTAATCAAGTTATGAACGTGGTAACTAAGAACAATTCATGTACTGTGTGACCCATGTGCTCCTTTCTCTGTGAATATCATTCTCAGGAAGAGAAACGCTCAAGGTGTTCCTCAATGTTTCCTTTTCGTGCCGTTTTTTGATTGCGTCCCTATAGAATGTGAGAACAACATTCTGCTAATGGCAGGCTCAGGCACGCTGACTTGCTCTCACGGGGTAACAGTAACAAGTTAACAAGCTGCTTCATTGCTGCTTCTCCAGATCCAATTATATGACCATTTAATTACACCCCTTTATCTCGCTCCTGCTCTCGGCTTCTGTAAAAGCACATATTGATTTCCAAGGATTTTCACGTTTATCCTTTCTGTTTGCCTTTACAGTGAAATGTGTTTACTGGGTGTGTTTGTCATGTTTCAATTTTTACTGTTTTTGATGAGAGCATTAATTTGTTTATTATTATTATTATTTATTTAAGAATAATTTTACTACGAATACTAAATGTTAAACTATGGTAATAGCAGTTTATTTGATGTTATCCACGGATTAACTAAATTAAAATTGTATATTTTGTGAGGGACAAAATCTCTGAAAATGGGTTTCTGATTATTATGGGCTTTCTGTTTAGAAACAGTCCAAGCATTTGACTACAGCTTTTGTCTGTTTTTACCACAAGATGGCAATGATACATATAATGATTGAGTTTTCTGTTATCAGCATTAACAACCCTTGTGTGAAAGCTTTTCTAGTCGACATTTTGCTTATATCTTGACATAATGTAGACTTATGTAATGTAGACTAAATTTATATGAGTAAGCTTTATTCAAATTAATCTAAATGTAACCAGAAGCCTAAGTGACTTTCTTTCGGGCATTATTGTGGAGGAGGGGAGTGTCTGTGTGTGTGTGTGTGTGTGTGTGTGTGTGTGTGTGTGTGTGTGTGTGTGTGTGAGAGAGAGAGAGAGTAAAACGTCATCGTCCCTCTTTAGGCGGGAATGTTGCAGTTAAATGGCTTTGACGAAAGCTTTCAAGAAACGCAAGTCTGCTTCCTCACATCATGACATTCAGAATCAAAAAGCTTTATTAGAAAGAAGGAAAGATTCATTCTGATTCTGACGTATATTCTAAATACGTGACCTTCTCCCCGATTCTTCTACTTTATCTTCAAATCTTCTTCGTTTCCATGCATTGACACATATGCAGCAGTGCTGACTGCAAGAAAAAAAAATCATTTAAGTGCTCTGAAGTAACCTACTGTTTCGAGAATGAAAGTGACATGGCTCGAAAAAATTACTAATATGTAATATACCGACTCCTATGACTAAAATGTAAAAACGAAACTCTGGTATTAGTGTTTTCTGTTTTTATTTTTTTACTTAATGTCTGTTGTTTTCGTGGAGTTCGATGACAATTATACCATAGTTGGGAAAAAAAAACAAATATAGGGAAAACCCAAGATAAGGAAATGCCCTCATTTCGTGGATTACGAATAGTTTGAATAAACGATTCATTGACGCCACGATGTGGCTTGAAAAAGGCCGCTGTGTGAATCGCTGCAGTCAAGTGATTCAAAAGATTCGAGTCACTGATGAATCAAAGGTCCTCACCGCTCCAGTCGCGCGCTCAGCGGCGGCCCCTCCCACCTCCGAGGAGTTCTGCGAGTGACGTCACGCCGTCCCCGCCCCCGTCGCAAACTCGGTTCTTCGCGTTCATTTCATTCTTGCCCTCATTCCGCGCATACTTCACATCGTTGTTAGATACGCGGAATTGTCGCGCTCTAGCGCTCCGACGTGAAGGGAAAAAAAGTGATCAGCTGGAAATAAACCGGAGCGTGCGCTCGACCCGATTGCTCAGCATCAGGCACATTTCAAAGACTGAGGTACGTTTGCGCTTTATTGTACTAAGTTGTCAGAAGCGATGCGAAGTTATAGACTCTATTTAGGTTCTCTGTAAAATTGCTTTGAAGGGCAAAAGTGATGCGTTTTATTTTTACTGCTAGTTTTGCTAACACCTTTTATGTGTTTACTTCTGAATATTATAGATTAATGCGTGAATTTAAAGAGAACGGTGGATGTGGTTTTATTCTAATTAAAAAAAAAAAAAATGACACCGCAGAAATAAGCAGCCTTTCACGATGAAAATCTAAAATACACCGTGCCAAAAGAGGCAATGATTCATGTTTTCCTTTTTCGTAGATTGTGCAAACATCCGCACAGATTTTCATCACTTGTGGAGGTTCAGAAAACACTTTTCCTTCGACCAGTGCCTGCTAACGTTAGTTCACCACGGTCTCGTCGTAACAGTAAGTTCATATTTACTTTAATAGTAAACCTCGTGTTGTGATTCATGTTTCTGGCATGACTGAATCAGTGTCATTGATTTCTGGTTATTAGCGTGACCTCAGTGACTTGTGGATGTTTAGTCGCTTATTTGGTCGGGCTAACAACACCCCGCTCCCGTTTGCTTTCCTGAAAAACGCCAGTTTTGTGTACATAAATAAAGGATTAGGGAGAAAGTCCATGGTCCAGCCCCTGTTAATAATTAATCTGGACGTTTGAAAGCCCTCAGACTAAAATAAGTGCCTGGTCTGAGACAGTTTCAAAACCTAACCGCTGCCTAGACAGCATTTTGGGGCATAGTTTGTCATATTTTAGTGTTATTAGTCATGTTTAACTGCTCAAAGAGAATGTGAAGCAGGATATGCATTTAGTATGTAGTATGTAGTAAGTATGTAGACTATCTAGCATCAACGAGAGAACATTTTAAGTCTTAAACACGTTGACTGGACTTGGAGGGCTTAATTTTACACTGTGAAAAGCTTAATAAATGAGTGTACACTTTAAGTTAAAAGTCTTATACTTTAGTATAGACTTTTAGAGGAAGACAAGTTTATTTTGTTTCTTTTTTTGGTTTGTTGTTCCCCCTCTCCCGCTGCAGTCTGACAGTGGTTTGTTGTCTCAGATGAGATCGACCCCCTTCACTATTGTGTTGCTGTTTTGACTTGCAAGTCTATTTAACTTATGTAAACAGAGTAGAGACCCTTTTCATAACTGAAACGCCAGTTCTCGCAATCCAAAACAATGCATCTCACTAATAAAAACCAGTATCTGTGACGGTTTCCATTCATATAATTGGATCAAAACCTATTAAGTATCTTATATGGTCTAAATGGTGTTCATTTTGAAAGCGAAACTGACAGATTTATAAGCATAAATGCGTCCCGAATGTTTGTTTTCTTTTTTCCCTGTAACTAAATCGTGAGGTTTATGTATAACATTGTAATATGACCTTTCAAAAGGAGAGAACCAATTGACGCAGTTAGTTAATTAAGCTGTTTTCTCTTTTTGAAACTTTGTCAGAAGAGAAAAAAATAATAATGTGCCAGATTCTGTAGACAGAGCTTCCTCTGGGAGCATGGGATTGTGGGAAAATGGGGGAAGGGGCCCTTCATTGTTCTTGCTGTTATTGAAGCAGGGGCTCGTGGAGCGGCTGAATTACTCCACAAACAGTCCCGCTCCCATGCTGACATCTGGTTTGCCACTTAAGCGCACCTGTAGGCTGAAAGATGCTAAACTGTGTGTATTCATTCTGGCGCTGGGCTAATTCAGAGGAACGGCCATTTGTTTGACTGTTGCTGCCACTCACCGTCTAGCCAACTCCATTGTTATGCCAGCAACAGGCGATAGTGGTGGAGGCACCATATGGCTTGTGTGTGCCTCGATGTTATCTGGTAATTTAGCTTATCAACACCATTATGTTGCATTTTGTCCTTTCTTTTACATGTCTTTTTATGCAAAGAGGGCGGTTGAGTAAGTTTAGGGAGAGAGAGACTGTTTACACACACCCAAAGTACAATAGTTAGGCACTTTAATGCACATTTGCTTTCTGTATAGTTTTAGTAGGGAATAAAGTACAATTTTGATCAGATCAAATGCAGTTGCTAGATTTATTGTAAGGGGAAATGTCAAGATTTTCATAAAAAAAAAAAAAGTGTTTCAATATACTTTTATTCATTTGTTATCATCTTAGTGAAAAATATTTAGATTTTTTTTTTAATGCAAGGTCAGAAATAATTCCTAGTTTTCTTGAGCACTGCTGCATTTTTGAAAAAAAAAAAAAAAGTACAGAAATCTGAAACAAAGTTGCCAAGGATTTCAGCAACAGGTGCTTATGATCTGTATTGCGTGAGGAAATATATAGTCTGGCTTATCAGAGGAAGAAAATTGTGGACTGGAAAGCTTTCGGCGTAGACTGGCGCTAAATTTGACCAGATTACATTTGTCTTGCGAGTTACATGTGTTCGTTGTCATCTCATCCTTTTCTTTTGGCATGCATAATCACAAGTCTTGTGTGATAACTGGTTTGGGGAGGGGGTGGAATACGAAACCCGAAAAGATTTGTCGGAGCAAAACGCGAGAGGGGGGCCTGAAGGGGCAACAAAGGAAAATTCATATGTAATGAAATTTGGGTTGAGAGTTTGTCAGCGGAACAATGGCTCAGTGGGACTGTGTGTAGCAGGGGCACGGGTGGCCGGCTTTGTTCAGGGAACACAGGAACAATAGGGTGTCCTCTGTGGCCCGGGGCAGCGGGAGGCCCACGCCGTGCCCTGAGGTAAACTCTGTTTTGTCACAAAAGGACCGCTCTCTCCACACAACCCACCGCTCCACAAGACTAAAGACAGCCAGAGAGAGACCCTTACTGGAGCTCTGCCACTGACGTCAGCACGTCTGCCCCGGGATGATCGCTGACGCCCTTTTAGCTAGCTTGTTAATGTTGCTGGATTTAGCTGATGGAAAAGTTGTTGAGACAATTCAGAAGGACAGAGTGATACTTGAGTGAAATACACAGATTATATAATATCTATTAACAATTTATTTTGATCATGCTGACTATCAGAAACTTTACAAATGTGTCAACATATTCTACAAACCCTAAACGGTCTGCTCTGAGTTAGTAGACATGAATGATAATTAGTTGACATGTAGTTATTTACGTAGTTACTTATAGTTAGTAGAATGAAAGTGAAATATTAAAATAAATATAAACGAAGAGAAACGGATGGATCTTGAGTGAAGGTGAAAAGAAAAAAAAAGTAATATGAAAAATGTCATCATGCTGTATGAAAAATTATGGATAAAGTGGTAGATGTACCCTCTTAAAATGTATTTCATACTAAGTATAGTTCAAATCTATTCGTGTGTTTTTTTTTTTTATTATTATTTTTTTTTTCTGACACTCAAGACTGATATAACAATTATAATTGTACTTCATTTGGAGCACTACCTGTGTGCATATGCAAACGTCTAAATGTTAAGCCTAAAATGCGTTTTAATTGGAGGATTGTGTGGTCTTTATTGATATTTCCAGTGTACCTGAAGTATAGCCTACTTGCAATAGTTCCACTTCAGCTCAATTAAATAGATCAGTATATCTTTAGTTGGACTTCAGCACTACCTCCATGCAATTAAGGTGAATGAAGTAGTTGTTCCAGTTTAGCAGACCGGGCCGGTTGCTTGGATAGGGATTAGATTAAGCCAGGACTAGACCTTTGCCAATTTAGGACATTTAAGAATTTTTAGAAAAATGCATTATCTGTGAGCATTTTAAGACCAAGCAATGACGATAATATATATTAAGATATCTCAGTGCAAACTTTTTCCAGTTTAGACAGCTCTTAACATTTATTTTAATCTAGGACTAGTCTTAAACCCTGTTCGGGGGACTGCCCCTTTAAGTATAACCGCTTAGTATAGGCCTACTAAAAGTACAATTGCAGTATAGTTTTATTAAGTACATAAATATCTGTGTATGTATGTATTTGGAGGATACGTGGTATGAAATACAAGTACATTTAGTAAATTTTCAAGTTAAGGTTTGGTTATGTCTGTATCATGTAAAGATCATGAAAAGGGCAGTAAAATAGACAAACAAATTAAAAACGGTGGAAATGTTCTGGGAATACACTTAATGTTTTAATTGTGTGTATAGATCATGACTTTGATAACAGAAGAGATTTTCTTTATGCAGGTTATTTTATTGTCATAAAATCAGTGTTTCCTTTAATGTTTCCTCAGCTCAGTGGAAACGCCAGAACAACAGCTTAGGGAGAGTCAGAGTGAAATCAGTCACTAAATGAGTCAGTTCCTGACACAAACGCAGAGTTCCAGTTAAACACCTCCCGTACAGGAGTAATCAGAGCTGGTCTTACAGTTTGCCTTTCCTTTATTCCATCCAGTTTACCATTTATGCAGCTGTTTCAAAAGCATTTCAGTAAAACACATCCTTTGCAACGAATAGCAAAATGAGCCCTGCTCCTGAACAGAACGAACAAAAAACAAAGCACTAAAGCTTTCTTTTTCCTGTTGGGACAGTAGATTAAAAAAAGACACCGCTGTGTCCTAGATGGATTTCAGGAGATGCCAAGAAAGGGCGAGCAATTCTGTTTTGATACAATTTGATCAGATGTACTGAGAGTTTTGAAAAGACTTTCTTCTGCGTTTATAAGAACCGTCTGTGTTCTCTGCGCGATACCGTGTCTGTGGTAAATCAGGAAGCGAGTGCGGTTCACGGCACCCTTTGGAGTAAATGTATTTGTCCCCTGCTGGACGGTCAGGAAAGGTTATGAGCAAACACTGGTCATGCTTCTCGGGAGCTCACACTTATTTGAACACGTCGTCTCTTCCATTTCCTGGAGGAGGCATTGTGGGACGGCGTGGGGAGAGTGGCACCCCAGGAAGACATCGGATAATAGCGGGGTCTGACTCAGCGAAAAATAGCCTGCTTTAGAAGAATGGAGCCTGTGGAGTGATCACAGAACATGTCTGCTCCTGGACTGTCTTGAAGGAAGTGGGATTTTGTACATGGCCTCTGGCACTGTAACCACTGAATCTGGTCATTTAAGTAGGACATGGTCCTAAATCAGTGTTCCTATAGCAACCAATTAGATTTTAGGAATGTGGAGGTGACTGATAATATCGTTGGCTGTCTTTCTCATGAATGCTAGTTAGGTGATGTAACATTTGTTTTAATTAGGGATGCACAAGATATTGTACCACATCGGTTATCTGCGTGAGTTTGGTTTACTTTTTTTTAAATAGTTTTTAGGGATTTTTTTCAAATTATTTTTTTCATATTTATATTTTTTATTTAATTACGCATGATCATTTGCCTTTATTATTATATTTAAATGCCTTTGTCGTCACCTTATCTCTCTTAGTTATTTAAAAAAAAAACATTAATTTAATACTTTTAAATAAAATCTTTAACTTAACCTGAAATAAATATTAGCTTACTGTACATTACATTTATAAAATCATTTAAATGGATTGATTTTAGTATTTTATTTTAAATTTATTTAGACCCAATAATGTACACTTTTAATATTGTCCGTTTATCGGTTATCGGCCGATATTTAAAACTAATATAAAAAACGAATTTATTTCACGGCTATACATTGTATTCATTGTTCAAGCTCCTTTTATTTATTTTTATTTTAAAATTATCTTTGCCATTAAATTTTTTTTTTTTTTTTTTTTCATAACACTATATATAATTTTTAGATGATCTCAAAATAGATGTTTTATTACATGATTATTATGCCTACATTTATTGTATAATTTAAATGATTGATTTAAATTATCTATCTGTAATTATTATTTATTTATTTTTTGTAATTTAGCAATGTCAGTAGAGATTAGTTACATAATTGTTCATGCTAATTTCCTCTTTATATTTAAATCTCAAAATGTTAGATTTTTCATAACGTATAATTTTTTTTATGCCTAAATTTACATGTAACATTTAAAGTTATTTTATTTTATTATTTATTAATGGACAAAAATAGCATAATATTTTAATACCAGCTTTAAAATGAAAATAATAATCAGCTTATCTGCAAAAGCCAGACATGTAATACTAGCCATTGTTCTCAACCACTCATAGATTTTTAAGGGCAGGTTAAGACAGGAACATTGTTCCAAAACCAACAAACAATATTGATTTTGGAACATGTCTTTCTTGTGTAAATCAGATTTTGTTTTTAGTTTTTTACAGTTGCTGCATCTGATTCAATGTTGCTACATTTGAATAAAAATGAGTGCAAAACCTTTCAAGCATTGTTGTTTGGTCAAGCCAGCTTTCTCTGCCCACTCAATAATAACTTTCCAGAAGTCCAGCCGTCACTTTTGGGTCATTAGCACTTGGTTGAGAGGATTACATAGCCATGGGGAAAGCAATAACAACAGTGCTTACATGCCCGCTGCCCCTTAGGAGTCCATGCGGTGCAATTCACAGACATATTTTCACTTGGATATTAGCGGGTTTGTATGACCTGAATAAAGTCATAACCCGGGGAGCAAGCGAGCCAAGCTGTGCAGTTTCTGTTCAGTTGAACGAAGCCATGGATAGTACATCTTTATATTGGTAAAATGTCATCTCAAGGATAGTTTCAAAAAGACTTGCATGTTTTGTAAAACCCCCGCTTCAGTTGTCAGCATGACGAATAATTAATTTGAAGCACATGCCAGGTTATAGAGATGAAGGCATTGAAAATGTATTACAAGGTTGAAATTTGTCTGATTAAAGACGCTTCTTTGCATATCTTTCTGAAAAGGATCCACGGCCCTTTTCTTAAGAACCCTTCACATTGCTTGCATCTTCAAGACGTCGTCTTCATAATAATGTTTTTTTTCTTTAAGGAAGGATTCTTTGGCGTGGTTCCTCCGCAGAAATAAAAGGACATGGTTTCATCTAAGCAAATACTACACTGACAATCACAGTACAAGATGTGCTGGCCGCTATACAACACATGCCATTGAAATGCAAAAGCCTCCCTCTCTCAGAGAAAGACTGAAAGAAGGGATTTTTAGGTCATTCTTAATTGAATTTCCTGGCTGATGACAGAGTAATATAGAGACTAATAGCATTGTCCGTGCATCTCGTGTCACCGCTAGAAATGCACTGGAGGAAGGCTCTTTGCGATCACTTACAGACACTGGATATATGAAAACCCTTCGTTCATTATGTCTTCGTTTAATAACTTAATAAGCCTTCTCCGTTATGTCCTATGTAGCTCAGTGGAATAGACTTACGAGGGTTAATGCAGCCATTTGTTTCGATTAATTGAATGGACCATGTAGTGGTTACAACTAAGCTTTTTTTCTGTAGTTTACACTGAAATCAGATCTTTTTTGTTCACTATCGTCTCTTCAAGTTGCTGAGATGAACATTCATTGACATGATTAACAAATATTTTGTGTTGTACCTTTGTTACATGTGTATGTATCGGGAGTTTTTCAACTTTCAGTGGGGATCCTTTGAAAATATAAAGGCAGTTATAATTGAAGGCATAATGTATTATTGATAATATCACAAACATATTATAGACTGTTTCAACGACAACAAAAACAAACGCTACTGCACATTTGTTTGTGCTTTTGTGGCCCTAACTTAACTTAAACTGTAAACGTCCAAATATAATCAATAACAACAGCCAAGTCCTTTCTAGAGTAGATTATTTTTTTGCTAACAAGCAAAATATGTTTTCCGCGTAAATCAGACGGATTTATTAAAAATGCAAACTCATTCTCTGCCAGCAGGAGGTGCTTTAATCACGAGAAACAAGAGGTTTCCCCTGGTAACGGCTGTAGACAAAGCAGCTCTGAGCTTACAAACGTTGCCTTATATGCTGGATGAAATGAAAGTTACGTTTTCTAAAGACAGTCCTCCTTCAGAAATAGTGATATAAAAACACTTATGCCTCAGTTTGATTTTTAAATGTGCATTACGTGGTTTTGGTGGTCGGCACTGACCAGACCGATAAACAAAGACAACCCGGAAGTTAACTTGGGTCTTATATAACTTTATAAATCTCTCTCTCTCTCTCGATCGATAGATAGATAATATTTTTTTGGCATTATTGTTCTTTAGCTTTTTTGTTGCATTAAAGCCAAAATATTTTGCTTTTAAAAAATACACATAATTTTTTATTATTTTTCTGTAGCTTCACTTTTGTATTAAAGCCTAAAATATGAAAACCATATTTATAAAAAATAGTATTTTATATTAAGTATATTACGTTTGTTTGTTTTTTAATTTTTCATTTTTGAACACATCTAGAATGATGTTTGTTTTTGTTTTGTTTTTTCATAAAAAAATAGAATTTCAAAGCACTTTTGGTGAGACATAACACTGAAAATAAGAAAACTAAAATATAAGCACAAATTATATATAAGTCTTATAAGTGAAATTGTTTAATTTTTATCTTTTCCCTTTTAATTTCATTTTTATTTTTTCTAGTCTAGAGCCAGAAAGCACAAAAATATCACAAAATAAAAATCTTGAAATGAATATGTAATATATTATGATTAAGAAATGTGTGTGTATGTATGTGTATATGTGTGTGTGTGTGTGTGTGTGTGTA
>JAUMHP010000084.1:7306970-7320416 GCA_032361065.1 Enteromius trimaculatus
GTGTATATATATATATAGTGTGTGTGTGTTTATTTATATATATATATATATATATATATATATATATAAATAAAAGGTAATGTCAACATGTTTTTGTTGTGTTGTTGCTGGTTTTTTTTTTTTTTTTTTTAACCTATTTAAAATAACTCAATGCAATTTGATTGTGCATTCCAATTCATCTCAAAAACATAATTTTGGGGAATTTTAAGTTATTTATTTTTCATGTCATATCACATTATCATTTTGTTATTTGTTATATAATCAAATATATACTAAAAATAACAGAATATAAGATAAGCATTAGTTGATGGCAAAATGTTTAATAATTAAATGGATCTTCATATATTGAATGATTTTATTTTATATTAAATGAAAAAATTATTTGAATATCATTATTATTAAATTATCATTAAATTCTTAATTTATAAGTAATGTTTATGTGTATTATAAATATATTTATTAATGGTGTCATATTTATTAATATATAAATAAATCATGCGTTCTATTGTTTTACAGGTAAATAACGGTTTATTTTTTAGTGTTAATAATATTAATGTAATCTAAACGGCTGTTAATGTCGTATTGCTTGAATACATTACTTATGTTTTGAAATGCTGTGTCTGTGTGTAGCTTACGAGCCCCCCACACCCCTAACGGCTGCGGTGCCGGCGTGGCACGGTCGCTCCATCGGCACCTCCAAACTGCGGATGGTGGAGTTCTCCTCGTTCCTGGAGCATCAGCGGGACCCAGATTCAGTGAGTCAGCACACGTCCCTACAACCACTGCAGAGAAGAACAGCCTTGACCTGCTTTAACAGCCGCAGCGCCACAGCTTCATACTGAACACATTCTTCCCACTCCACAAACACTGCAAGCTCTATTTGATAAACCTTACAGGAGGACTGTGGTTGTTACCTAGTCTTTTATATCTTAATAATAAAAGGTATACTATTATAGCAAGTTATACAAAATTATAAATGTTTATTGAATTTATAAAATATTATTACAACTTATTTTGATTACACAAACTACTTTTAATCTAACAGAGGACTTGTATTAGTATTGCATGATTTTATCGGCATATTCTTGGTGTTGGTGAGCATTTAGCCTTGGATCACGGACCTTGTGCGATGCTTTAGAGAAATGCAAATCTACTGACAGCAGCTGCAGGGCAGTGGACTCTTATTAGAGATGGTCATGATGACCGAGGTCACATCCTGCGTTTTTCCTGATCCACCGATGATAATGCAAATCCACCAAACTCATTTTGAGTCCAAAACCAAATGAAGCGCAAAGCTGAAACAGATATATTCTGGTAAACAACTAGAACCCAGAAGTGGGACTCACTCCATTAAGTGTCTTTAAAGGAATAGTCTTGATTTGACTACAGTCCGGACAACGAAGACAAAACAGCATGTTTAGATTAAAAGTGAGACCCGGGAAGAAGTTGTTGTGACCTGTAGGTTACCACAGTGCCTTGCGTCTGTGTTAAAGCAGACCTGTGTAATGGATCATGTTGGCAGAATCTCTATGAAATGCTTGTCCCTCTGGTCCGGCGTGACGGGGGCTATTAATCTTGTGTTTGTAGCTATCCACAGAAGGAGTTGCATTCTCAATACAGTCCAGTCACAAAAACGCACCTGAAATGCTTTGTTACTCACACAAACAATATTTAGGAATAGCATTAGAACTCATTGAAAACGAATAGTTGTTCTTTCGCAAAATAAGAGCATTTGAGTAAATTTTCTGCAGCCTGTAGTCATGTTAACTGATGTAGTTACATCTCTTTCTGCAGTACAACAAGCATCTGTTTGTGCACATCAGCCAGACAAATTATTCGTACAACGACTTGCTCCTGGAGACGGTGGATATACGTCAAATCTACGACAAATTTCCTGAGAAGAAGGGCGGGCTGAAGGAGCTGTTTGGAAAAGGACCTCAAAACGCCTTTTTCCTGGTCAAGTTCTGGGTGAGTCTGCAGCGTTTGAGTTCCAGCACCTGTGGTCCTTCGAATCATTTCCCAAGTACATTTCCCTCACATTTGGATTGTGAATATATATTGTGAATATATTTATATGTAATATGCTTTAAAATTAGTAAAGCATTAAATGACATAAATGTATAATTCATCAGTTTTGTACAATGGCTTTAACTTTTAGGCTCTTTTAATATAAAAATAAAATATTTTATAGAAATACTTCTTTTCATTGAAATACAGAATTCTAAACATTATTCATAGAGGTGCCTCTTTGAATAGGGGCATGTTTGGCTTTGGCTGAAAAATTAAATTTCATATGAACTTAAATATGATTAATTTTTATGGCGGTTATATAGGTTTGGAATAATTATTTAATTAATGTCTTAAATTTTTATATACATTTTCAGTTTTGGGGGGGTACATATTATACAATTTTAATTATTAATACATTTTAATATTATATTATTATATTTCATATGAATATTACTATTAATTATTCATATAATATTAATTATTTTTTGTCAAATATATAACTCATAATAGATATTGGCAATTTTGAATTTATTTTAAAAACATAAAAGTAAAAGTTAAGCATTTTAATATTTATCTTTAAATAAATAATAGTCCTTTTTTCCATATTTTTGTAGTTTAAGACTGAAAATCTTAACCCGTGTAAAACCTATAAATCAGCATTGTGTAGATTTCAGCATCAGCTGTTGAAAAGCCGCACTAGTCACCTGCGTGAGTCTGAATGGAGGCAGCTGAACTGGTCTGATTAAAGCCAGCAGTGGCGTGTTTAATCCAGGGCGGTCTGAATGTGAAACTTTAATACTGCGGATGCTGGATTTGATAGAGAGCCTTTATTTGAACACCTGCCGCTCGGAGTGACAGGTGCAAGCGCATGAGCCGAGCAGACCACCACATCCTGTACATTCAGACACCGCTCTCTGGAGGTTAACTCTCATTACACTCTCACAGCAGATACTAGGTTTGGATGGTGACACTGTTTGTTTTGTACTAATGAGTGTTTTAGGACGATGGCAGGATGCACTGTTATTATCGTTTTTGATCTCTATGCGATGATCATATTTAATAGCCTTTCTCATCTCCGAGACTGTGCAAAATAATATTTTTTTCCACAGTGTCTGATGATAATACTTAAATGCAGTTTGAAAAAAGAAAAGCCAGTGATTGCAAGCGTCTTTGATGAATATGACAGGAGGCTCTATCGCACACACAGAGTTTGCTGTTGACATAAAGCACCTTTATTTATTTTTATCTGACAAATTACTCGTTTATTTATCCAACTGTATGCAAACCCTGGGGTGAAATTCAACACATTTGCTTTTGTCAGTGTTCTCTGTTCTTTTGTTTATTCATTGATCTTTTATCTGCTGTGACCGCAGGCCGACCTCAACTGTAACATCCTGGAGGATTCTGGGGCATTTTACGGCGTAACCAGTCAGTACGAGAGCTCAGAGAACATGACCATCACCTGCTCCACAAAGGTCTGCTCCTTCGGGAAACAAGTGGTTGAAAAAGTTGAGGTGAGGAGCGATAACTAATACAAAAGAAAAAAAAAAAACATTTTTGTATAAAAAGATGTTCATAAACCTCAAAATTCTCTCATATTTAAAGTAAACAATTGACTATATATAAGGTTTGTTTATGCATATTACTATTAATTTTGTATTTATTATTTTTACATTTTCATTTCTTTAAAGCTTGTTATATTTTATTAGTGATGTTGTAATATTTAAAATTATAATGATGTCAAATTTTATATGTAAAATATTGTAAATCATTAAAATGCAAAATTTTATATGAAATCTATTTTAAAAATCATATACATTAATGTAAAATAATTTTTTTTATCTGTAATACTGCAATATTGAAAAATATGTAATTGTTAATATGTATTTTTTAAATTTACATTTATATCCTTTTTTATCATTTAAATGCAAATTTATATAATATTATACTACATTTAAAAAATATGTATTGTGATATTTGATAGAATTTATGTGTAAATATGTAATTATATATTATGATTTTAAAAAATTATACACCTGAGTGAATGTACATGCATTATGTTAAATATTTATTTTTTAGATATGCATTTAATTATAAAATAAAGAGAAAACAGTGTTATTTTAAATAACGTTTTTATTTACTACATTTTTGTCTCTACTTGTAGACGGAGTATGCACGGTTTGAGAACGGCCGCTTTGTGTACAAGATCAACCGATCTCCCATGTGTGAATACATGATCAACTTTATCCATAAACTCAAGCACCTGCCTGAGAAGTACATGATGAACAGCGTATTAGAAAACTTTACCATCCTATTGGTAGGTCCTACAATTCCCATGTCTTTTGTTAATGCACATGCAGAAATATGACTGTATTCTGCGTCAGACATGGTCTCGTTACGACTGCTAAATGCCTGAACTCTTCCTGCAGGTGGTGACGAACAGGGAAACTCAAGAGACCTTACTGTGCATAGCCTGTGTGTTCGAGGTGTCCAACAGCGAGCACGGCGCTCAGCATCACATCTACAGACTGGTCAAAGACTAGAGCTCCTCGACTCACACGAGTAACACTACAAGCAAACAGCCAGTGACCCGCAGAGAACAGTGAAGACTTTATATTCACTGAGGCTTTTAGGCTACACAGCTGACGACCGCCTAGAGCGGCAAAGCCTAACGGACTAAGAAAAGCCTTTGAATGACTCACGACCTCGTTTTAAGTGGCTGTGCCTCTGTCAGTCCCACCCACAAGGCTTTTGTCACGTTTTTGGGTGAGGTCTGGAATGAATAATTACATTATGATTTGTGTATCTCTTGTGTTTTGGTGTTTATTTTTCATGAACCTGTCGCGTAGGTGAAACGGGACGGTTTTGTTACTTTGTTCAGATGTCTGTTTAACTTGATGTTTTAAACCAACATTAATGTGTTTTTGAAAGTACATTGCATATATAAAATTGTATTGTAATAGTACACGAAAGCTTTTTTTTTTTCTGTTCAACCTTTTATTCTCACACTGAACTATGTTTCATAGACTTTGCCCCCTGGTATTTTTTGACCTTTTAGTGGATTTAACTTTAATGAAAGAACAAAAAAAAGGTACTGTATTATTTATGTGGAACTACCTGCCTTACACTGCACACGGGCTGTTCCAGTGTGACCTACAGTTATGTATACTAAACACTAAGAAACAGATCTTTTTTATAGTAATTTCAAAAACAACAAAATTCAACATTTAATCAGTTATTTGTGAATTTTTTTTTTTTTTTTGCATTTTAAAGCTGATTTAATTGTATCGTTTAAACCCCTGCTACACCAGTTATATGCAGAGACGCTTAATTTTCGCGACAAACATTCAGCTGCGTTATGAAAATACTTTCGTAAACACTGACTCGACCAATGGCGTGAGTTGGGGGCGGGGCTTCCCGTTCCATCAATGGCGTATTCAGAATACAGCAGTTTTGAAAATATTTATTTTTGAAATTCTAATAGGTGGCGCGAAACGTACTCCGGCTTTTAAAAGTAACGCGTTATTTCTTCTCATATCAGAACAGGCTACACAAGAAAGGGAATTTACGTAGCAAAAATCACCAAAGCATATCGTGCCTTAGTGTTTATCATCGTCTAATTGTGAAAAGTAGCCTAGGCTATATAACCTCACATGATGTTTGTATTTCGTCCCACGTTTTTTGTCTATCCTGTCTAAGCGAAGTAGGTCACATCTCTCTCTCATACACCAAATAAACGCGTTCTCTCACTTCTGTTCATGCCAAGTGAAAGCTACAGGTGTTGAAAGTGCCTTTGTGTGTTTTTCCAGCTCAGAAAATTGACACCAAAAAACAACAACAAAAAAACTAAGTGAGTCAGATTTGGATTCTATCACCATAATGCCTTTGACATTTTAAAAGGGGGGAGAAAATCATTAAAACTGATAGAAAAGTGTTACTGTTCTCTCATTTTGATGGAAGGATATTTCATTTCAGTAGGAATCAGGAATTTCTTATGTACCATAAGAAAACTTCGTTATGGTGTCATGTATATAGGGAAGGGCGATATGATTTCATGAACACAAAGGCGTGACTTTAATTACAATGACAAGCAGACTGCTGACTGACAGTCCAGTGCTTAAAGAGCCGTCATTACTCTGGGTAAAATGACTCCTGAATTAAACTGTCGATCTCAGTCTTATTTACCACACAAGATTGTGCTTTGTTTGTTTTTTTGTCAGCCATGTTTTACACGTTTTGCAGAGTATCTGTTAGTAAAAAAAAGAGAATTAAAAGAACACTAATGTATTTGATGCAGTTCCTGTCCGTTTGTTTTCAGTAAGAGAACACTTTGTCTGGAGAGCACTGAAACGTTGAGTTTGGTAGCTTTTTTTAAATAGGTGGACTCATGTCAAATAATTGTTTTCAGTTATGTATATTTTCCTTCAGGGGATGAAAATGAAAAAAATAAACTTTTAGTGTTTGTACTGCAAACTCTTTTTGCAAGCGTTTTTATTTCCTCTCTGGCACTATGCAATAAGTAGCATATTTGTACACACACACACGTTTTTGAGAAAGAAACAAATATACCACCAGTATGAATGACATATGGCTTGTTCTGGTTGAGTATGCTATGCTCTACTAAAAAAAACAACAAACATATGTGATGTTTTTTATGACCACTAGGTGGCAGTACATTGTAAATAAAGACACACTACCCTGTTTTCCGCAATCACTATTCATTTTTACCAAATAGATTTGAACACAAATTAAATACCATGATTATTATAATATAAAAATTGTACAATTATTATATATTATAATTCTAAATGTATTATGAGCACATAAAATATTACTTAATTATAACGATACTACTAATAATAAGTGATGTATTATTAATATTAACAGTAGCAGTATTAATATTTCTGTTGGTATATTACTATCTGTCACAGTGCTGGACCATAAAAAAATACATAAATGGTAAAACTGAATTTAGAGATCACAAAACTATAATCCATTTTTAATTAGATAAATATTACATTTATCAGTAATATTAAATTAAATCTTGTCTATTTGTATAATTACACAAACATGCACAGAAACAGATTATTATAACATTATTATTATTATCTGCAGACATATGTCGACAGGTCTACATCATCAGCACAACAGAACTCACAATATAATCCTGACGGCTTATTTCACCAGGAAAACTGTCTTTTGGCCTCTCATGTGGGGATATTACAGCATAAATCCGCACTGACCGATGGGAAATCTGAACATCCGGTTATGCACAGCTGGACAAAACCAGCCTAGTGATTTACGTTATAGTCACTGACCTTTTTCAGAACAATAATAAACCTCCCTCTAGTCAAGTACTTTACAGGCTTAGGCCTACAGTACAGTCTAAATCTCACATTTGATCAAATATACATTATGTCATCAGTAGACATACTAGCAATTTAAAGAACTAGTAACACCAATAATATTAACAAATATTACAGGTTATATAATGGTTCATGTGGACCACGGGATTTGTGTCATGTTAGGAAAGTTATTTCCTCACTGGGGCAGGTCGTCATTTGTTTTAAATGTTATCTAGTTATGCAGTTTAAATGTGAAGTTAATATTGAAATAAATTAAAGCATTCACAGTGTTCACAGTTTACGAAAATGTGTCAACATTTTTACTCATTTCATTTGATATATTTTGTTAATTTATAATTTTTATGAAAAAATTAGTAGCTTTCCATCCTCTTATGCTGGTTAATTACATGCAGGTCAACTAAAATATGTATTTTTTAGCAAGGGTTTCATTTGTTTTTATTTTAGTTTTACATTTTTATGATGCAATTATTTTTTCTGAAAGTGAAAAAAGTAATAAAAAAAATACATAGTTTAATTTATTAATTCTGCCACTTATTTACATTTTATTAAGCAACTATTATCTTTTTGTAAACTTAATGTCCCCAGGGGTTGATGAACCCCAGTTTGAAAAACCCTGAATTACAATACTTGTTAGTCAAAACAAAGATTCAGTATTGTTGTGTTAGTTTTGGGTGTTTTTACAGTTGCTTTGTGATTCATGCTTGTTTTGTGAGTTTACATTTCGCTGAAACACCTATAGGCGGTTTAATGACAGGTTCCATAGTGACAACCTACCTATTTACAGCAGTGTGACAACGTGCCCCATTATTGCTCAACATGTTCTCATGCATTTTTGCCTGCACAAGAATGCTATTAAAAATAATGGCATGAATGGAGTGAAAAGTGGCAACCAGTCCATATATTCACAGCATGTTATTATGATCATCTGACTGCATTATTATCGATAACAAGTGAAGTCGGAGTTTGATGTCATGTGATGATGGGGCTCTGTGGGCGGTGCCTGAGCGCTCAGAAACACGCTGCTGTAGTTCAGAGACAAACACAACTCTCAGCGCGCGGTGACGACTATACCTCAAACTTTTGCCGCGTGTAAGATTTTATCAATGTGAGAGTGCAAAGTAAAAGAGTGCAAGACCTCTATGTGAATTATCATGGAACAAGAGGAGAGCAAAATCTCGGTGTGGGTATGCCGGGAGGAGAAGCTGGTGTCCGGACTGTCCAGGCGCACCACCTGCGCGGATGTAGTGAAAGTGCTGCTGGAGGACCAGAACTTCCAGAAAGGCGCGATGCTCACCTGTCCTCCGCAGTCGTACTGTATTGTGGAGAAATGGAGGGGGTTTGAGCGGATTCTGCCGAGTAAAACCAAAATCCTACGGCTGTGGAGCGCCTGGGGCGACGAGCAGGAGAACGTGCGCTTCGTCCTGGTCAGGAGCGACGCGTCGCTGCCCAACAGCGGACCGAGGAGCGCCGAAGCGCGGGTCGTGCTGAGCAAAGACAGCCCTTGCACTACCAGAGCCACCATGCAGTTTTCACAGGAAAAACAGCGGAGGATTGTGCGCAAGGCTTTTAGAAAGTTGGACAAAATTAATCGGAAGAAAGAGGAGGCTTCAAAAGACAAATCATCAGCGGAGAAAATGGAAACGCTCGTCCATCTCATTATTTCGCAGGATCATACTATCCGACAGCAGATCCAGCGAATAAAAGAGCTGGATGGTGAAATCGAGAGGTATGAATCGAAAGTTCACTTCGACAGAATGAAAATACACGGCGTAAACTACGTGCAGGACACTTATTTGCTCGACCAAGGCTTGGATGCCGATTCTAGCGCGCATCCGGACGCGTCCTTTGCGCAGTTTGAGGAATACGCGTCACGCTGCGACCAAGTCATCCAACTTCAGGAGGAACTGGCCGAGAGGGAGGCTCTGATGGAGATACTTACAGGTGAAATACAAGAAGAACTCAACCACAGGTGGATGAGACGGCGACAGGAGGAGCTTTCCAACAAAGACGCGGAGAGCAGTGGAGAAGAAACGGCTCTCAAGGTGACTTCCGTCCCTGAGGAGCCGGTCCCAGCGGTGCCCGACCTCCTGACAGATAATGAACTCCAGATAGAGGAGGAGAGGATCAAAACACAACTGGATACGAGTTTGTACATCGGGCTGCGCTTGAACACCGACTTGGAGACGGTGAAGAGCGACTTGGATATGAGTCAGGAGCTTTTGGACGCGAAGGAAAAGGAGCTGAGGGAATTACTCGAAAAGGTTCACAGATTAGACGATCTGGAAGAGAAACAGGAGGAAGACAGCAAAGATGAGGGGGAAACCGAACAACTGCCTTCCGTGGACAATGTTTGGGTAGAGCAGGCGAGGGGACTGTCCAAAACATGCACCAACGATGATGACTCGGACACCGGATTGAGTTCAATGCACAGCCAAGACTCGGATAACGCACCTGTTTGCGAGTCACTTGTGTGACGAGACGGTTCAATACGGCGCGAACTCAGGGAACATTTCGCCTCTATTGATTTCACGAATGTTCTCTCTTTATAAGAGAGGAACGCATGTAAATTATACCAGTGTAGTGTTATGATCGCCTCGCTTAGGCTATACACATGGAGAATAGCTTGTAAGGTGCAGCTTACCAAATTATAACTGATTAACTAATGCATAGACTGAGATGTCCACTGTGTGCTGACTAATGTTGCAATACCAACAGTATGTATTTGTTTTAAGTAGCCTTATGTGTAAAAACTAGAATTAGAGTTTTGTGGGGGTTTATCTCCTGATTTATATTTATACATTATATATATATATATATATACATACATACATACATATACACACGTAAAATTTGCATTGTTTCTCTTTTGGGAAAATACTGATGACTCATCATGCACTACACTAATTTTTATCTAATAAGTTGTTCTCTAGATATAAACAAGCAAATAAAATATTATAGTTTGTAGTTGATGGATCTGAAGTCTGCCCCACCCTCACTTCCTGTTTAACAGGAAATAAAGAGGAAGAAATCTGACCAGTGCCGCTGTAGCTGTAAAACATGGACCATGAATTGCTAGTCAGTTGCAGGTAGTGTTGGGGGCGGGGCATTCTGACTATATACAACATCTGATTGGAGAAAAATCGATGTAGTGTGGGATGAGTCATCAGTATTTTTGGTCCGTTTTACCCGAAGAAAAATAGCCTATTTAAAAACATTTATTCTCAATGTTTAGCATATAGAATTTCTAGATTTCATAAACATGGAATAAAACCCACAAAACTCTAATTTTGATTTAATGGGGTTTTGAGAATTATTTATTGTACAACATTTAGGCAGATCAAATCTCTGCATTGAGCAACTATGTGATAATCAGTTGCTTGTTCACCAGACTAATTAGAATGATTCACCAACATCTTTTACTCCAGGAATCACTTTGCATAACCAGAAAACATCCTGAGCTGTGGGAACTGAAGTTGTGGGATTTAAAAGGTGCGTGCGATGTGCCGCTGTTTATACTTCTGAGCAGCTGATGCGTGAATCCCTGTTTGCTCTCAGTAAAGAGAAAGACTGAAGCAATTTCGACTAAACGGCTCCAATTAAAGCAAATGTACAGTCTTCTAGACTGTTCATTTCTGCTTTTTTATTTTTATACATTATTTTTTTTAGTCACAAAGGGCATTTTAGGATCAAATTATAATTTGTCATTGACTAATCTCATACAATACATATAATTCCTCTACTGCAACTAACTGCAAAATTATCAAGAGGAACATGTTTTTGAATGCACTTCATTTTAAAATGAAGTGTAGTACAAACCCATTATAAAACAGTCATATACTCACTTAAAACATGCCAGAAACTGTACATTTTGCTCCAGTATGACCTCTGCATCATAACCAACACAGGCTTTCTTAAGTTTGGGCAGGGCATCCATCCAACGCAATGCAGCAGAGTCACAGAGTTCAGGGATTCTGTGCTGTATGAAGAGGATTTAACAGTTAAGCCTTAAATGTGATGTTTTAAAACAGAGGAAGAAAAGGAAAAGATCCGCCCTCCCACTTCATTCTCAATTGAGTTTTAAGAGATGAATTATGATATTTGGAAAAGCCCTAATATGTCAGCTCCCAGATAAAAGAGGCAATTTTATGTACAAAAAAAAAGAAGAAGAAGAAGAAGAGTGTTTTATGTTCCATAAGTCTGCAAACTTTAATCATATAAACATCTAAGTGAAGTTGAATAGTGGTCCTCTGTTTATGCTGTATGATTTATGCTCTAAAATAGAGCAGTTTATTTGTTGATAAATAATTAGCTATTTCAAATGAGGCAAATCCATCAGAAGTCGTATAAAAGGGGAAAATTCTGGGTCTGGCAGCAGTGAGTTCTGTGATTAAAGTCGAAGAGGAGGAGGAGGAGGGGGACAGATGATAAAGCGCCATTAATCTGGATTGGATTGAACCATTTCAAATAAACAACAGCTCTGGCGGGTTTGGAAGAGATTCAAGAACAGCTGGACGAGCAGGGAAGCACAGCGTGCCAATGTGGGCCGTGTTGAATCAGGCGACACGCTGAGAATGACATTCAACAAAACCTTCAGGATTATTCTTGGAATTGCAAGAACTGCTGTATTGTACAAATGTCGATCTGATGTTGCCATTATTTATTGTCCTGTTTATACGTGTAAAATAAAAGCAGGGGATTGTGACGATAACCTGGCGTGTTTCTGAGTTCAGAGCCGACGCAGGCTCATTACATGTAATTGAGATCCCCGTACAGTTCTGGCAGGATCAAAGACGTGTCATTCAAAAAGTCTTTTACGTATTTTAAATTACATCTCACAATGAGATAGTAATACAAAGAAAGTTCATTTTGAAGGGGCACATGCAATAACCGCTGTCATTCATTCAAAGGAAGTGATGCGTAAATGATTGACACGTGAAAAAAATACCTCAAAGGCAAAAAAGTGTCAATTTTGGACTTAGCCTTAAAGTTAATGCATGGAATGAGCTGTAATTGTTGTCTTAGATTTAGCTTAGATTACTTCAGCATAACTAATTTGAACTTCTCCGGCTAAAATGAAAATGCCATTGTTAGTATGTAGCATTTAACTTAACGAAAAACAGGCTATGCAGCTTTTATCGGAAGGAATGACAATTCAGCTTTTCCTGATAAGGAACTATAAGTTTCCAAAGCAACCATTACAAACAACCAAAACCATCCAACCTCCTTATTTCAGTCACCCAATTCTGCTATGTAGACAGATAGACAGAGATAGATAGACAGATAGATAGTTAGACAGACAGACAGACAAAGAGACAGTTAGACAGACACCTTCATGCAAACTTTTACATACGGTTCTGAAAGAATCATGAATGGGTCAAATGTGGTGTTGGTGGATGGAGCGAGACCTGATGTCCCAGATGTGCTCAATTGGATTCAGGTCTGGGGAACGAGTGGCCAGTCCATAGCATCAATGCCTTCGTCTTCCAGGAACTGCTGACACACTCCGGCCACATGAGGTCTAGCATTGTCTTGCATTAGGAGGAACCCAAGGCCAACCACACCAGCATATGGTCTCACAAGAGGTCTGAGGATCTCATCTTGGTACCTAATGGCAGTCTGGCTACCTCTGGTGAGCACATGGAGAGCTGTGCGGCCCTCCAAAGAAATGCCACCCCACACCATTACTTACCCACTGTCAAACCAGTCATGCTGGAGGATGTTGCAGGCAACAGAACATTCTTCACAGCATCTCCGGACTCTGTCACTTGTGCTCAGTGTGAACCTGCTTTCATCTGTGAAGAGCACAGGACACCAGTGACGAATTTGCCAATCTTGGTGTTCCTTGGCAAATGCCAAACGCCCTGCACGGTGTTGGGCTGTAAGCACAACCCTCACCTGTGGACCTCATACCAACCTTCATGGAGTCTGTTTTTGACTGTTTGAGCAGACACACATCTCCTGATGTACTGGACTGTCTCCTGGTAGCGCCTCCTTACGCTGACAGACACAGCAAACCTTCTTGCCACAGCTCGCATTGATGTGCCATCCTGGATGAGCTGCACTACCTGAG
>JAUMHP010000084.1:7362263-7375898 GCA_032361065.1 Enteromius trimaculatus
AAGGAAAAAAAAAAAAGAAAAAAGAAAACACTCGAAAGCTAAGTTTCAATATTTTAGTTGTTTAACATGTGAATGCGTTGTTAAATGATTATAATATTAACTTTCTAAGAGGTATTTTAAGAAAATAGTAGTTAGATACTACTCAGCTCTCAATATATATATATAGAATATATGAATAAGTGCTGTCAATCAATAAAAAAATAATTAACTAATCGCATATTTTTCTGAAATTAATCCCGATTAATTGTAACAGTAAGGTTTTTAAATATACTTTTATATTGCAATAATTTCACATTCAAACATTAAATTAATGTACAAACAGCATAAAGACAGAACATTTTTCAATATCTTTTCTTGTGACTGAAGGCCAGCATTACTCTGATGTCTCTGGAATAGTTTTTCCCCTAGTAGCCATTTAATCATTGAATAGCCATTCAACATTACAAAGCTAATAAAACTATTAAACCAAACAATCTTCACATAAAACCATTATAATACCAACACTGATTTCTTAATAAAATGATCCCCCCTCCCAAAAAAACATTTTTAACCATTGACTATAGTCTTCAACATTACAGTATACTCTAACCGAGAGACTTAAAAAGAACTTCTAATTAAAGTGCACTTAAAACAATCTTCACATAACCCATTATAATAAATGTCATATCTACTTGTTCACTTCAGCAGAAATATACAGAAATTGAAAATGACACAGTCTAAACTAAATATAGATGAATCCATAAACCTATCCCCTTTTGTTTTTGTCCTTTGATTTTTACCTTTTCTGACCCACTTCAGGTCAGGCATGTCACATGAGTCAGACAGCGCTGGGCTGCTCCAGAACATTCAAACACATGTTCTTAAATATATTACATGCTTGCGCCGTTTTAAGGCAGCTTTAATCGACTTTTTGGAAGCTTTACGACTTAACTGACCGTGACGTTGCAAGCGCGTAGCTTATTTCGTGCTTTGAAATCAAAGGATCCAGCCTACAGATTGCTCTAGGGTCTAAGTGCATGTATTTGAAGATAATTATTATTATAGTATTATATATTATTGTTACATATTAATACATTTATACTTTGTGACATTTTATAACATTTGTGATAAGATTTTGTAATTGGGAAAAAAATACAAAAATAAAAATGTACACCATAACTCTCACCAAGTGCTGGAAGAGTAGAGGTTTCCTGTGCTTCAAGAGTTGATGAAAAACTACAGCTTGATGCTGAATCCTAAAAATAAAATTGATGATTAAAATAGATTTTAAAAAGTTGACTTTGTTTTTCAATTACTTATTTTCAAAAACGCATAGTAATCAGGCACATCCAAAATCTTCCAAACGCTGTCAACAAATGTTTTTAGTCTAACTTGAGTAAACAAATCTTTGTAAACGAAGTGTGTTTATGTATTTTATGTACAGCTGAAGGTCTTACTTCTCCAGAGAGGAATCAAAGAGCTCTGACAGATACTTGGGCTTCTCGAACAGAGCAACCAGAGCCCAGAAAGCCTCCTCCTCAGACAGGATCATCAGGAGCACAGCAGCTATATAGGACATCCCTGAGCAAAAAACAAACCTTCAGGCATCACATACTCTCATTATGACCTGAATGTCAAGGGCAAACTAACTAAATTAGCTCCACAGAAAAAAAACGCAAACAAAATTATGACCATGACATGCAATAGCGACAAGACAGCACTTGACTGCCCTCTTGAGACCAAACCTCAGTATATACTGAAGTTAAAAATGTGTGACAGAACCAGTGAAAGCAAGGCGTAAAGATTTCAGCAATGCCGGTGACCTCATTTGTGGAAGTAAAGGCAGTTCATTACCTTGTACGTATCCAATCTGGGGATTATATCGGGCATACGCGGTAAGAACTCGGAAAAGTTTGGCCTGGCCCTCAATAGCCTCTGGACGGTCCCCCATCAGAGTGCGATGGGTCGGAAATGACCTTCCTATATAGACAAATATGGAAATATCAGCTGAACTACCAGAACATTTCAAACTCTATATACAAAAAGCTCTAGAAAGATCACATAAAAAAGGCTGGTAATGACGTAGTATTTCAGGATTTTGCAGCTCAAATAAATTTTTCCAGCAACACCAAGGATAAAAAAAATGTAATTCCCAGTGCCTCGGTGTGCTTTGGGTTAAATTTTAAACTAAAATGCATTAATGTACAGTACAGGCCCAAGTATAGAGTAAATGTGTTTTTGTGGCGCCCCCTAGTGGCTTTCAGAATATTGGCCAAGTTTAAACAAAAACACTGCCATCAGTGCCTAATTACTGCTTTTAAATAAAAGTCCCATTATTTCAGAAACAAGGCAGTCAGTCACAGAAAAAAAAAAACTTATTAAAAGTTAAGTAAGTAAAATACATGTGTATGTTTACAAGTTACTTGACAAAATATACAGCATATAGAGTAGTCCACATTTGAAGTCGATCAAAACCTTCCACCAAAGTTGACCAAGAAATCAAAATGTTTTCTTGTTTTAGGACAACTTTGATTAACCTTTTTTGATCCACATCAAATGCTGACTACTAATATATATATATATATAAGGAATTATATATAGTACTTTTGTACCTTCTGTTCAATAAAAATCCTTAAAATAAATAAAATAACAGCAAAAAACATTTATGTTAATAATGACAAGACCCATTATTAACAACTGAAAACAATATTTAATAATAACTGAGCACTAATGAATGATTATATGTGACAATAATAGCTGCTGAGAATTCATCTTTGCCAGATTAATATATACACTTATTAAAACAGAAGACAGTTATTTTAAAGGTTAATAATAATAATAATAATAATAATAATAATAATTCACAATATTACTGCTTGAACTATATCTTTATCAAATAATAATTAGTATACATAAAAGTTATTGCACTTAATTCAAATAAAAATATTCACATTATCGTAAATTAAAGAGTTCAAATGAATGTATGGAAAATGCGTAATTTCAGTGATCATCCCAAGGCACAACTCACGCAGGTCGAGGGCGATCTGTTTGAAGAGCGTCAGGTCAGCGCTGGGGAGATCTGACCCCTGTCCGCTGCTGATCTCATTCTCTGTGTCCACTAGAGAGTCTATAGTAGGGATGATACTGTACTCACTGACTCCAAGATCCACCAGAGGTTTACGGATCTCAGCCTGACACGCCTGAGGCAAACCACCAAGATAGGTTACTACAAGGGCAAACGAGTTTGCATAGTAATAAAAGCACATATATTTGATGGGGTTGCACCTCATAATCAAAAGAGCCGGCAGTTCTGAGACTGTCAATATTTAGAAGGCATCTCCAAACTCGTCCACGTATTGCTGGAGGAATACCAATACGAATAAATCTCTCGATCTGAAATCAAGAAAAAGAAAAGTGATTATTAAGCAAACAACTGTAAAAACTGTGTTTGTCTCAGATTTTTAATAAATAAGTTCCGACAGGAAGTTAATTTAATTCTGATATTACAGCATTTTATAGTAGGTGATACACTTAAATCAATTCAATATATACATTTCTGTGAATTTAAATGGGATGTTTCTGCTCAACCTACAGAGAGATATTATAAGCATGCACACCTGACTCCTGCAGATAAAACTGGATCCATTCCAGTAACTGAGAAATTCACACAGTTCCTTCACTTTAACAGGATTGGGTTGTGGATAACTGAGGAAACAGTTCAAGTGTTACTTGCCAAACACACATCACACAACATACCCTCCATTCACGTGAACTGATGCGTTTAGGCAAACGAACTGAACTCCGAACTTGTATATTAGCATTAGTAACATCTACCTGTAGTCATGACATCTGTGTTGGAGTTTCTTGTCTTTTTTCTTACTGAGAGCAAAGCCGAATTCATCAAAGCCTACGGAGCTGCTCCGCCGCGACGCGCTGCTCTTCCCGCTGCTCGCGCTGCTCGCTCTCCTCAACATGATTCTCACACAATCAGTTCGATTTCATTCTGGACGCGCGTGCTCTGGTCTGCGTGTGTACAGCACTGTAACCGACGCTTGAACTCAGCGCCAAAACCTACACAATGAAACTACTCTTCAAAATAAAAGTCTCGACACGCACCGCGAGCCAGTCACAAAAACATTAAACAAATTATACTCAATTTCACATTTATTTATTGACAAAATTTACTTTTAGGATATGTCACTTATTTTGTATTAAAATCTATTATATTCCATTGGGAAAAAAATATAAAACACCCCCACTGATTTAAATTATATTAGTAATATAAAATGATATAAACACATTTAATCTGATAAAACGCGAATATTATACGAACTGTGACAACCTAACATTTAAAACAGTATAACTAAGCTGTTATTAGACATAATGACTTAACACAACACTTTTACACTTAAAATACATACATACATAAAATGTGCCACATTTCTGTGAGGTTATAACGTGATATATTTTTTCTCTGTTTAACGAATAGGACTTGTTGTACTATTTTTAATGTCTTTGCTATCACATTTAATTATTCATTACTCCCATGTGAAAGATATTCCTCTTATTTAAATTATTTGAGTTCACCTAAAATTATCTTAATTACTCCAGTGAATGTTAAAAAATAACTAAATATATTAAAATACACACACACAGATGCTAGTATTCTCACAAGATCTTATTTCACTGCATGCGTACAGTTGTCATTGCAAAAATAAACACAAGTGTTTTGCATGTTTAATTCCACAGTACCAAAACTGATACATTCAGTTAATTCATTCAAGTGCATTGAATTCCTAAATAAAACATTCAAAGCAGTGTTGATGTAGTATGCCATTCGTTTGGCGAAGTCTCTTTTTCTAAAATTATCCACTCAGAATACATTCTGCAACAACAAAATACAGGAAACACATGCGGTACAGAACACCAAAACAAACAGCTCATCAAAAACAGGCACTTTCCTCTGAACAGACAGAGCGCTGGTGTCCTTCAGTACCTGACAAAAAGATAAACCGCTTTCAATACACAAAATTCAATGGTTTTGCCATTTAAAAGTGACAATGAAGAGTGACCTATTAGTTTCACAGGAACTTGGTGCACAGTTTTGTTAAAAGAATAACCTTCTGTTGCAGAAACAGTGGGATTCCTGGAGTCGCACAATAGATTCCTCAAGGTCCTGTTCACTCTGGGAATCTGAGCCGATAGTAGTGTGGGGGGGTCTGGAAACACCTGATGCACAGAAAATGCACTAAACACAAAGTAGGTATAAAAACAAAAACAAGTTGATACACGAAACTCACTTTTTTCATCTCTCCTGTGCTGAATTTGTCTTGCCCTTCCATGGCATTATCAAGGTTGGAACACAACTTCTCTCGCACCTTCTCCAAAGCCTGCAATCCCATCCACAGAAGATCCTTTTCCCTCTCCAAGTCCTTCAGCTTCTTCACCTGCAAATAAAACTCATGCTTACATTTAAAAATGTGTAAAAAAAAAAAAGAATATATAACATTTTTGCATGATTATAAGCAACTATATTAGTGTTTGTTTCCACAGCTGTAAACAAAATAAAAATAGAATCACAATGCATGTGTTAAGTAGCTGTGAACTTTGAATATTCCCCTCAGAGCTGGACAGGAATGTTGTGATGACCTGTGATAGTTGACATCAGTGAATATGAGAATAGCTGGTTGGAAAGAAATACTGATGCGAATTTTACTCTAGAGATTACCAACTTAATATAACAGTTACACTGTGGTACATACATGCCTGAATTTGTCCTTGTCGCTCTTTCTAAACAATGTGAATGTGCTTAGTTCATCTAACAACATATACAGCCACTTCAGTTACTGTAGCACTTCAACTAAAAGCATAAATAAAAATAAAATATTACAAATAAGCAACAAGAAAAAAAAAAAAAACTAACCCAGAGGTAGAAACGCAACGCATCCAGACTGGTAGGACTGTTCCGGAGAGGGACAATGACCACAGTGTAAGATGCCATTGGAGTGGTTAAGGAAAGCAAAGCTTTATATTTCAAGAGGCAAGAAGAGAAGCAGGGACAAAGAGAGAATAGAATAACAGAGGCTGATGTTTTGCTGAAACCCCACCCTTGTGACGGAGACAGGTCAAAGCGTACAGTTTGCACAACTACTAAAAGAATGACAGTCTCCACAAATGCAAACGGTAAAACTGTATTAAAATCACTTTCCACTGAACAAATGTAAACTGGCATTTAACAATAACACGTAAAACTGCTTTAACATAAAACACTTCAAGTCGCGCCACAGAACAACCTCTTAAACATTTAAGTGTCACTACAAAACAACAAAAAACATCTCAAATCTGTTAAACGATGAGACCTTTAGAGAATTAAACTTAACAGTTCAACATTCAATCTTTTAGATAGTTAATTTAACAATGAATATTTTCTCCTTTATTATCAGCCGTCCACCCATCATTTGTCCTTCTCTCTGTCTGTGGCGTCGTCGTTGAGTGGGTATGGTGTGAGGTCCAGCGTGAGCAGACGGCTAAACATGCATTCATCAAACTGTGAAGACAGGTGCAAGTCAAATAAGGCAATTAAGATAAAAGACTTTTAATAAGATAAAATATTATTTCTAAATATTCTGTTAATATTTTGTTGGTTTTCCTGCTTTTTGAGCTATAATGTAAAAAAAAAATATGGTCAGTTTTGAAGGAGTTCAAACAATGCCTTTCAAAAGTTTGGGGTCATTAAAAAACGGCTTATATAAATCTAATTTTGCCACAGTTATTAATTATAGATTATACATTAAAATAAAATGTGCATAGTTAATTGCAATATTTCAGATTATTACTGTTTTTACTGTAAAACTTCTCTCGAAACATTTAACCAAACTAAACCTTTGAACTGTAGTGTGTATCTTTATTTGTGTTGTAGCTGCTTGTCATTTTGATCATAAATTAACACAAACAAAATGGTAATTATATAGTTTAATAGTTTTAATTGAGTTTGAGGGATGAGACTGATGTGATACAGAGCAAGAATTTGCAGGTGTGTGTATACCATTGAATAGACTCCAAGAAGAGCGTCAGACCGTGAGTAGAACTCCTCCTTCAGGGAGATCACAATGATCTGGCAGCTCTCTCTGGACATCATCCGGAAAAACCCTGTAACCTGCAAGGAAACCAATGTCTCTCCATCAAGGAAATATATATCAGAACAGCACTTTTTTGCTGTTTTTAAATTGAGGCTGGTCTTACCTTGCCAATATTTGTGTTGTCCAGGGCGGCATCCACTTCATCCAGCACAAAGAACGGGGCAGGGCGAAAGCTAAAAAAAACAAAAGATGATCTTTACAGTTTTCTACAACAGCAAATAAATGTCTATTTATAAATAGATGTTACTTTACAAGAAACCTGTCGATGGGTGCAAGTGGTTGTTCACCTGTGAATGGCAAAGACCAAAGCGAGAGCGGCGATGGCTTTCTCTCCTCCTGACAGGTTGTCCATGGCCATGAAGCGTTTCCCAGGAGCCACGCAGTTATAGTTGATGCCATCCAGGTATGGCTCATTTGGATTCTCAGCACTTAGAATAGCCTGAAGGACAAGTGTGAACAAACAAAGTGTGATACAACAATATGAATACTACGAAGTTACTAAAGAAATGTGTAAGAGTCAAGTTTTCACCTGAGCGCTGGCGTTCCTGCAGAGTTTCTTGTAGATCTGGTCGATGTTGACAGACACGTGTTCAAAGCACTGGCTGAAGAGATTGAAGCGCTTGGACCTCACCTGCTCAAACTCCTGACTGCACGTCTTAGTGGTGTGTGTGCTGGTCTCAAATGCTGATTTATAGAGGGTTTAGGATTATTAAGGGGTAAAAGCATACAAACATGATCATGGTTTAATGTCAATGATGGATGTTACAACAAACTTAAAATCAAAGCTGAAATCAGGGTTATACAATTACACTGCACCAAATTCTTATAAATAAAATAAAATCTTAATAATAGTAAAATGGAAGACATTGTTCTGAGATTGCGTAGCTGTTTGCGTAGCTTCTCAGTGAACTATGGCTCTGTGTAGTACAGGGCTGCAGACTAAAACGCTCACATTTGCGACCAAAAATGTGTTTTTTACTTTGTTTTGCCTAATCGCAATTGCAATTTCATTTTGATTCATCATGCAGTCCTATTAACTTCCCACTCATTTTTTTTTTATCTGAACCTGGGCACAGTTGAGCCAAACTGTATGTCAAAGGACACATCACAGTCTAAGAGACCTTCAGACGTCTTTTAGTAGTCCACACCGCAGTAAAACAACTTGTGTATATTTGTCCCATACCATCCATGACTTCCCGAAAGCTGTCCTTCACCTCTCTGATCTTCTCTAGAGCTTTCAGGTTGGGAGCTCTGGACATCATGATTATGGACTCCAAAGAGGCGATGCCCTCTTTAAGCTGCTCCAACTCAGCTTCCACTTCACTGTCTTCAGTGAGGGTCTACATACACATAAAAAAAATTCAAAACAACACTTCTACAAAAGAATGACTGCTGTGAGTGACAGCTTTAGCGTGATGTTTTCACCTTAAGCCTACTGTCCAGTGCTGAATAGTCAAACACTATCTGCGCCTCTCGCTCATAAATGTCCAGAGTGCTGATGCTCTGAGACTCTGAGTCCAGCTGCAATTAAGTTTGAATACTCTTAACAGCAGAATAAAATAATAACAGGAAATAATCTGTGCTGCCTTGCTTCAAGTAGACTTGACCCTCTGTTTGCACCTGTATGTCACTGATGTCATCTAGCGCTCCAGAGATCAGTGTCAACGGGAGACCGTCTATCTTACAGGCCAGCAGCAGGTTGTGTTTGCTCAGCCTCAGCTGTTCCAAAGCTGCCTCGGTGCAGATTGTTTCTTTCTGAAGCTTCACCAGCACCCTTCAGACAAACACAAGCAACAAATATCGATATCTCTTTTATTGATAAAATCAACAGTGGTCAAAGCATTGTTTTGCAGAACAATCATCATCATGCCCACTTGGATTTCTCCTGGAGGCCTTTAAGAGTCTTGTCAAGCTCCATCTTGGCATCTTTAACTAAAGTTGTCTTTTCTGACAGCTGGTTGTTCAAGTCGATCAGATTTGATTGCGTCTCCTCCACAGCTATCAAAAGTCTGTCTTCCACCTTGTGGAGATGTGGGAAAAAGACAGTAGTACTTCGGGTACAAACAACAAAACCCAAACATGCCAGAACCATTTATACATCTGGTTCAAACATAACACAATTTCCAGTTGTTTCTCTGAAAATAATTTGAAATAAATGAGTTTGCCTTTTTCAAGCTGATAACAACGCTCTCCTCTTTCCCTGCGGTCTCTTCGATCTTCTTCATCTGTTTGACAAGTTTCTCCAGCTGAACCTGTTCGTACTCTAACTGGGTACTCAGACGGGTATGCTGGGACTCAAACTGCAGGCTGGACAATCAGGAGATTTATTATGCAAGAATTAGTTTGCATTATATTTCATGCTATCTTATAATAATGCACATGGCCACAGCTATAATATGGGCAGGCTCTGTTCTTACCGCTTCTTCTCGAGCTCCTGCTGCATTCGGAGATAATCCTGTTCATATTCACGGATGTTAGCCACACCAATCTCTGCGCAGAAGTCCGCAAACACAACATCCTCCAACTAAGATGAAAGAAACAAACAGAACCATATAAGAAGGAAAGGCAATCACTTAAGATTGACTATCATTTTATAGAGATAGCACTTTCAAATATGAATTTGCAGCCAAGTTTATAATGATTATAATGTAATGTATTTCTGTGATGGCAAAGCTGGCATTACCTTCAGTTTTCAGTGTCACATTATCCTTTCAAGTAAATATTGAAATATCAAAAATAAATACTATGAAATTATCACCATTTCATAACTATTTAGGGTACATCTGTGCCACCTTGCTGTCATTATTGACTTGAAATACTGAAAAAAAGCCTATACTGGTCGTTGACTGAAAGATTTTTCCAGAGCTTGAAATCAATTATAAAACTCATTGACATTTCCAGGTTTCCATAACCATGGAACACTGCAAGAGATGATGTTACACCTAAATGAAATTACCTGATTAATTTTGTCTCTGACGGCCTTCATCTCATTATCCTTCAGTTCTACACTCCCAGTCTGTATCTCAATCTGGGCCTTGAGGTTAGAGAGCTCACTTCTGAGTTTGGAAATCTCCTAAAGTTCACACACACACACGGCTTACATAAGAGTATCACAGCTGTTTAAAAGTCATAAAAAACACATAAAGAGCAAGAGTGTTTGACTTACAGCCTGACAAGCTGGGATGCTCTTCTTGCGTATGGAGTCCAGTTCAGAGTTGGAGTATTTGAGTCGAGTCTGGTTCCCCTGAGACTGAGCCCTGATCTGTGTTAAATCCACTTCCTTACGCTTCAGCTTCATCAGGGCCTGCACATAAATCAACATTAGCATGCATTATAAATCACAACAAAGTGAAAGTTTGAAATCTATTCCATACTATTGAGAATTTTTATTGAAGGTAGCCCTGTCCACTTTTAAATCTCATTGGTCAATAAGAAATATTTTTATTCTTCACTGAATATCTGCTCTCAAACATTTCTATTAGTAATCCAGGGCACTTACATGCAACTCAGATGACAGCCGATCTTTCTCTTCCTTCAGTTTGTTCATTTCCTTATCTTCCCAGCGTCGAGCTTTACTGCGCAGGTCCAAGGAGCCTCCTGAAATCACCCCAGACTTGCGAAACAAGGTGCCGTCAAGAGCCACTGTCTACAGAAGACATTTTTCACGTGTAACACACCATAGAAGGATCGATAACAGTCTAAAATAACTCTGGTAGAAATAACTCACCTGAAGGCGCTCAGGGCCGTCAAAGGCAATGCGACGAGCATCTTTCAGAGTCTCACAAACCAAGGAGTTCCCACACACATATTGGATCACCCTCTTAAGCTGAGGGGCATTTTGAGCGCACTGAACCACATCCACCATTAACTTGGCTCCCTGCACTTCCCTCAGACGCTCGTTCAGAGGTCGTACCTGATGCACATATGCGCAAAGAACACTCTTTACTAAAGGAACCATATAAAAAGATGTTGCAACAGTTTGAGACTACTTAAAATGTTAATAAAAATAAAAGCTTCATTACTCATGTGCCTGTCTGACTTACATCTATATAGTCAATAGGAAGGAATGTCTCCGGCTCGGCTCTTTCTTCCTTCAGAAATCGGATGCAGTCATGTGCTACTTTCGCAGACGTGACAACAATAGCGTTCATGTTCTTGCCAAACACTTTGGTGACAGCGACCTGGTATTTCTTGTGGATGGGCTGGCACAGATCCACTAGACGGCCATACTGAAAGTCCAAGAATTTTTTTTGTCACATTATAAATATCAGATCTAATCTGCTTAATTGATTTAGGGATCTGTGTATGTTATTTGCTCCAGTACCACTGTATCAGGATAGAGTCTCCTGAGGCTTTCCAGGACCTCATCACGCCTCTGCTGTCGTCGGCTCTCTTGCCTGTCCAGACGAGCGTTCTGCAGCTTTGTCAGCACCTGGGCAAGCTCCTCATTTACCTCCTCCATTCGCACCAGACCCCTCGCTAGCTGCTCTGCCAGCTCCTCCTCCTGCTGCCGCTGCTCCTCAAGTGCTTTCCTACAAAAAAAATAAATAAATACAAACAAAAATAAAAATAGAACAACATGACTCCAACAGCTCTACTGAATAATGTTAATAAAAAATTATTCAGTTACTGCAATATTCTGTCAATTAAAGAAAAAAAAAAAGAAATTGCTACAAGATTTAAATTTCAGCTCTTATTAACTGTACTCAGAGGTACATGAGGTAGTCAAACCTAGTAGCATTGACAAACTCTTCCAGCTTCTCTGCCCTTCTGCTGAAATCTTCCAACTGAGTCTGTGAGTGTTTAATATTTGCCTGCAAACAATCATTATACCCTAAAATTAATCACACCTAAGGCCATTTTCTTTTCTTCTTTTGGCTTTTTAATATATATATTTTGAATGTAGCAGAAAAGTTTTATATATATCTTTATGATGTGGCAGAAAGGCTGACAGGTAGGCTACCTGGATTTCACTTTTTCTCCTCAGGTCAAACTGGAGCTTCTCAGAGTCTGCTTTTACCTCCCAGTGCAGCTTCTCTGCACTTTGATTTAGAACGGCTCCTTTTTTCCTGGCCAACTCTTTGAGTTCCTTATACCGCTCCATCTGCACAAAGACAGTGTGTAAAATGTATTTAAAATAATTAAAATGTTTTATAGTCAACCTAAACCTTAACATTTCAAATGAAAACTTAAAAAAAAATGAAAAGGTTCATCTATTAAAACATTTCTACTGATACAATCAATGCCATGTCAGTGAGAGAAACAAATAATAACCATTCTTGTCACTTTTTACCACTTAATACAACCTCCTCAGATAAAATTTAGTCCCACTCCATTTCATTGATTGTTTTTTTCTATTGCAATGTTGTCTTTGTAGGGAGACGGCGTTCACAAAACATTAACCTGGCTCTCCTCTAGCTGCACTCCAGCTCCTCTTCGAGCTGCCTCTTCCTCCATCTGTCTCTCAGAGGCCTTCCAAGCCCTCTCCAGCTCAGTCAGCTCGCTCATCAGCTCCTGCAGCTCCTGCTCCTTTTTGGCTTGCTGACTTTGGTTCTTCTGAAGTGATCTGCGTGCCTCCTCCACTTTTTGCTCATGGTGGGAGGTGTTCACTTTAGCTTTGATGAACTGAGGCCTCTGCTGATTGAGAATCTGCTCCTGAGATCTGAGAGAAACATTATACAGTGAGACTAATAACTATAGAACAGGTAAAGTACTGAAGTACTGAACGTGTCACCATTTTTCTCAGAAAACATATTTATTTAGGTGCTGCTGACATGAAATTTTCACCAGATGTCAGCAACAACCCAAGTAATCTATATTTACAAAGAAAACAAAACAGTTCAGAAATTAAGTTACGCATTATAAAACGAGGGTGGACATTTCTGATCCCAATATTGATCCCAAACACAGTTAAGGAAACTCTCAACTGGTTTCAGAGAAAGAAAGTAAAGCTGCTAGAATCACCTGACTTGAATGCAATAAAAAAGTAAGAGCTAAAGATCAGAGTTCATAGAAGAGGTCCATAGATCCAAGTGATTTGTGTGGAAGAATGGCCCAAAATCACACCCGAGCAATGCATGTAACTATTCATCCATGAGGCGTCATGAAGCAGTCATTACCAGCACAGTCTTTTGTACAAAGAATTAAATACATTTCAATTGTGCAATTTTTTTTCTCCCTGTTCCATTCCATTTTATTACCCAAAACTTAATTTCTGAACTTATTTGTTTTTGTTTTTTTAATTTGCATGTATAGATTACTTTAATGGTTACCAACATCTGGTGAAAATGTAATGTCAACAGCATGTTTAGACATACATTTGCTGTGAAAAATAGTGTCACATTCAATGCCTATTTTACCCTCTGTAATTATATTTTTAAATATTTTATTATACTTCTTAAAATATAAAGCGCATTTATGTACTTAACTTGTGTCTGTGTGTAGATTTTCGATTTTTTTTTATATATTAAAAGCACATAATTTAACAAATGTATTAAAAAAACCAATGTTAATATGT
>JAUMHP010000084.1:7375998-7433571 GCA_032361065.1 Enteromius trimaculatus
TTATAGACATTGACAATCAAAATGCATTGCCAGTGCCACAACCTGATCTCCTTCTCCAATTGCTGAAGTTCTCGATTCTGGCGCCCATGTTCTTTCTTCTGAGCCTTCACAGTTTGTTCATAGACATCCAGGCTGTTCTTCTGCTGCGCTGAGGCATCCTGCAAGTCCCTCAGTGATTCGGACTGTGCGTCTATCTTTTTCTCATTGTGGAAAAGCTGAAAGAGGGTGAGCTGGAGTTTGTTTTCCCTGTTTTCATCCACCAGCGCCTGATATTTTTCCGCCTGACAATTTCGAGACAAACACATTGTCAAGAGGATGTAAAAAATTTTGACATCAGAGAGATCTTTACTGTAATACCTCAGTCTTATCTTTGAAGACTTGTTTCTTCTCAGCTGTAGCAGCTTTCTTCCTGTTAAAGTGGAACTGGGTGTCCTCTTTGGCTTTCTGCAGGGCCGCCAGCTTGGCATCATACTCGGCGCTCAGCTCCCCAGAGCTGCAGATTCGTTCAAACATCTTTGTTCGTTCTTTGGCATTCATCATGGCAATCGACTCCACAGCACCCTAATGATCAGTAGAAGAATAGATATTAACATTAAAAAAAACAGATAACCAAATGCTACAGCATTTTATGACCACTGAAGTACCTGATACACCAGACAATTCTTTGCTTTCACCACAATGCCGATCTTCCCCAGCTCTCCAGTGTACTTCGCCAAAGTGAGCTGTTTACCATTCACACGATACTCAGAAGATTCTCCTATTAAAAAATGGATCATACCAACAGAAAACAATTATACGTAATCTATCATATACGTTAGCCATAGCTCAATCACACTCACCTGAAATGCGCCTGCTGAAGATCATTTCTTCATTATTGTCTCCACAGTATACCATGCTCACACTGGCAAAGGTGGATGAGGGTTTGCCGATGTGGGCACCGTGGATGAGCTCTCTGGTGTGTTTGACACGAAGATTTACTGCTCTTTCTCCCATCACAAATCCAAGAGCATCCATGACATTAGATTTGCCTAGATAAAAAAAAAATCAATAATTGTAATCAGTACATCTGAAGCCTCCTAAACATTTTAGCTTGCAAAACATCTTCATGACTCGTATTTTTACTGCTTTTACACAAAACAAACTGTGGTGGTACAGTGTTATGGCACACATATGAAGAGTTTAGATGCAAAAGCCTGTAAATGCCATCTTGGTCAAATGTTCCCCACACAATAGTATATGTTCAACCACTTTCACTGCAAATGCGCAAATGCCAGCCCTCAAGCCATTGAGATGTACCAGTACTTACATAGAAACCTATACAAGGTAGCCAAAACGAAATGCTAATTTTAAAGAAAACGTCTGACGTAAAGTTAACTTACTTACAGGCTTTTGCATTTGAACTCTTCATATAACGTGTTATACGAAGTCAGATGTTATACGTTAATGCAGTGTTTTATATGCCTGATAACGTTACTTCTTAAAAACAGCTTTAGAACGCAAAACATTATTATTATTGGCGCCATAATTATTATTAAAAAGTATTTCATGGCAATCTTTTCCATTCAAGACCCTTAATGTCATTAGATTTACCAAAATCTAACGTAAGTTATACAAAATAATAACGGACAGTGAGGAAAATCAATAGACAGGTAATAAGACAGATGCTATCTAACAGTAAGTTAAATATATTAACTTAGCCATTTTTCTTCAAAACCGTATGTAGCAAATTAACCATCTAAATAATGTAGGTTATTTAACAAAGTTACTAATAATAGTGATATAACGTTAACGTTAAGTTACAGTAACGTTAGCGAACTAAGACTAGCCACGCAAATGAGCTTAATTACCAACTTACCTGATCCATTAGTGCCAATTATGCAATTAAACCTTTTAAATGGGCCAATAGTTTGTTTCCCTTTCCAGGACTTGAAATTTTCGACGTCTAGCTGTTTTAAGAAACCCATGTTTCATTTGTGGATAAATCCAATAACTCCTTTACTCAGAGACAGAAAAAAAGGTGAAGGCGGGAAAACTGCGTCAAATGCTGAATCAGCCGATTCGAAAAACGCCTCAAACATTTCTAAAGTTAGAATCATCTAATTCTTCCAAAAATACAAATCTATTAATTGTATCAAGTTAAAATAAATATAAATCTAGGATACATTCAGAATATAATTAGAAGTTGTTTTTTTTAAATCAAGTAATTCATTGGCTAAGTAGGCTACATGTGAAGACATATTTTTATATTGTCCCAAATTATCTTTATATTATACTTTGCATCAAAATACATTTTTCATTTAAAACATACAAAATATATATATATATATATATATATATATTTGAAACTATACTAAATAGTAATAGTAATTATGTCACCATATAATGGCAAAAAATAACTACTCCAGCAAAGAGTGTCTGAGACCTTTATTGAACCTTCAATACATTTCTCTCAATAAGGGTGATTACGAACATATTCCATAATGTATTTGAGACCAAGCCACGTCTCCTCTGCAGTGGGGATGATCTGGTTGGCAGGCAGCAGGAAACCATAGAAGCCTGTATCACGCAACTCAAAGGCAAAGGAATATTTGATGCCAATATTGTAGGTCCAATCGATGCTTCCTCCACTTGCTTGGTCTGAAATATAACAGGCCAGTACCACAGTCAGAAAACATTCAGAAGTCACATCATGGTACTCAAACAGAGCATGCAGTCTATTTACAGATAATTTTGCAGATGCTTCCGACTTGGTATCTGGTGTTATAGAGAGAGGCGAGTTCTTGGATCGCAGCTGTGCCAACAGAATGCTACAATAAATGAAAAGAAAAAAAAAGAAAATGAATATATAAGACTAACCAGATTATAAAACATTTAACTGGATATGAATTGACTTACAAGCTCAGACTTGTCAGTAACATCTGTGCATGTGTAACCATAAGGATACATTAAGAGTTGGGAGTAAGAGTGCATGGAGATGAAGGATTTGAAATTGCCGTGGCCCATGATGAGGTCCACAACATTTTTGACTTCCACCTCAGAATTGGCATAGGGCCCATGGTAGGAGTCGGAACAGGGGTCCTTGCTGGCTCCAGGACCTGGGAGAACATGTCTACAGTTACTGTATATGGTGAACTATTGCAACAAGACAATGATGATATTACATACCACCAAAACCAGCATCCCAGTTCCTGTTGGGATCAGCACCACGGCAGGACGAGCCAGAGTTCACAGAGCGAGTTTTACGCCACATACGGTTCTGAATGTGGAGAACATTTGAATCCATATTTGCTTTATGTATTCAACCGTGACATTTGTGACCCTGGACCACACAACCAGTCTTAAGTCGCTGAGGTATATCTATAGCAATAGCCAGCAATACAATTTTCTTTTTTGCCAAAGATCATTAGGATATTAAGTAAGGATCATGTTCCATGAAGATATTATTTCCTACAGTAAATATATATAAACTTAATTTTTTAAAATATATATAAACTTTATTTGGACAACTTTAAAGGTGATTTTTTTGGCATTTAGATTTTTTTGCACCCTTACATTCCAGATTTTCAAATAGTATCTTGGCCAAATATTGTTAGATCCTAAAAAATTATACATCAATGGAAAGTTAATTTATTCAGCTGATGTATAAATCTCAATTTTAAAAAATTGACATGTATGAATGGTTTTGTGATCCAGGGTTACATTTAGTGATTTTGGAACAATAATTATTGTATAAAAGGATTTAAAAATGAGCATATTAAGTATTTTTTGGTACCAACCTACTTTTTTACTAATCTTTATAAATAAAGATATTCAGATTTATACATCAGCTACTACTCAAATGTATATGTAAATGTAAAACATATAAAAGTACTTTGAAAATGTTTAAATTAGGAATTAAATTAGTTGCCTAATCTAACTGAAACAAAATTAATAAAATGACTGACCAAAAGTACATTGCGGTATTTATTTCTAAAAAAGTAGAAAATAGAAAATAGTTACTAAAAAATTAAACAAAATTAAAATAAAAAAATAATAATTTAAAATCTTAATAAAAATGACAAATAATACTAAACTAATACTGCAAGGGGGTCATTTGAATCAAAAATCATTTTGCGAGCTCTGAGTATTTTTCTTTCACTAAATTGAGAGTCTAAAGCTGTCACGATGGCAGGTGCTCAGGGTTCTGGACATCTACCAAAACAAAACACCACCAACAAGTTTGTGTGAGACCTACATTTGTGTGAGTAAAAACATATCCATCAGGATTGGTCACAATCATCAAGTAGATATCCATTTGACCAAGGAGAGAGGTCACGGAGGGATCAACACCATAGTCTGAAGCAATCTAAAACGGAAAAGATGATTACTCCCCAAATGTAAAATGCTTTTTTAATCACATTTTTCAGTCATCTTACCTTGTTAGCGATCCACGCAGCAGAAGCTTGAGTAACCCACTCCCTGGAGTGTATTCCAGCATCCACCCAGATCGCCGGTCGACTCACACCTCCCGTGCTGAACTGGAATCAGTCAAACAGATTAAACAAAACCTGTGTTCACAATCACATAATCTGTACCGTATCAGACCTCACCTTCAGGGCATACATGGGACGGTTCTCATAGGAGTTGCCGATGTGCACTTTAGTGATCAGGTTAGGGTGACTTCCAACAAGTGTGTCCATAAAACTGTAAATCTGAATAAAATATTAATTTGTTTATGTTAGAAAAGCTTCAATCATGCACTTTGTTTTCTAGTACATGTACTTACAGTATCCAGGTCATGATAAGCAGCAAAGTTGAAACTCTTGGTGCTGCGCTCCATCTTTGCATTACTAACCATCTCTGCTTTCTCCTCGTCCAAAAGTTCCTGAGACACAGAAAAACCTTGTATGTTACAGTTTTATTTGCAGTATTAACAGTTTATATAATGGGAAGAAATGAACATGGCTATAGCATTTAATATACATTTTGCACGGGCTAATCATTTCAGTTCATGTTTTTGTATTTGCCTTCTGTATTTTACTCACCTGCACATTATCGATCATGACAGTGAAAGGGATGTTGTTTTTCTTGAGGAAGTCCTTGACAGCATACAGACTGGAGTGAGGCACACGGATGTCAATAGGCCGTTCAGTCGAGAAGCCATGAGTCCAGAAATCCACCTTCAGGATGCAATAAAAACTGTTGGTGTTCAAGTGAAAACTGAAATATGTCAGCAGATATAAAACTGTCATACCCCAGATTCAACATCCTCTTCCAGCTCCTTCAAAGCATGAATGTGGCTCTCAGATTCAGCATGGATTCTGAGAACTTGGTCTCTATTAAAAAAAGAAAACAAGACAATTTTATACTGTGAACAAAAAACAAGGCTGACTTATAGTAATAATTAAATACTTCTTAACTTACCCATTAAAGATCTCCTCGCAGTGAACTGCTGCCAGAAGCGCAAAGACTGCTAGATAGAGTCTCATTTTCTCCTGTTTAGGGTATGACCTCTACTGTCGGTTTCTTTCAGGGAGAGCTGTTTTTATATACACTCAGAGACATCTGTTGAGTTCTCAGTAGTATCAGTATCGATGCAGGTTGATATGACCATTAAGCAACAACAAGTATGTATCTTTTCCAGGTGAACATTGCTGCAAATTTCTCAGGGCTTCTAAAATTAGGTGGGAAACCATTTAAAAGGTGACAGTTTAAAGAGATTTCAGTTCACACAAAAAGGTTTTCCATTAACATTCGTCATCATTTACTCACCATCAAGTAAGTAAATCTGAGTTTGTAAAAACATTTTTAAAAAATTACTATATGGAAGTCAATGTCTATTCTTCAAAATATAAAATAAATTCTTACAGGTTTGGAACAACTTGTCCAGTGTACACCAGATGATATTTCCTATATTTTTGTTAAAATTATATGTCCATGTGGTTGTTGTCAGAAACCAGTAGAAGAACTGCTCAACTGATTTAAATCAGAATTAGAGAGTGTGGGAGAAATAATACCATCATGAATTATGGAAGACTTTAACAATTTAAAAACTCTTAAAGCGAGTCAAAACAAAATGCTCCGGTCTTAAAAAAAAAGTTTGTTTGCATTTTTTACCTTCATGTATGTATACGTCTTTCTTTAGCATTTTCAAACAGAGTAAGTGACAATTCAGTTACTAATTGAAGGGATAAAATTACAGAGCTAGTTTAATCCAAAAATTAATATTTTGTTATTATTGTCTCAGGTTGTTCCAAACCTGTTTGAATTTGTACAACTTTTTTGTAAATACCCCATATTGTAAATCTATTATAGACATGTTTAAACTGTGCTTAAAACATCAAGACAGCTCATGGATAGGTAGTCATTCCAAGAGGTGCCAGAAGACTGTTGAGGTTACACAAGACAAAACACAAAAGATTTTATCCAAAAATACTGATCTTTATTTTAGAAAGAAATAAATGACCTGCCATATTTGTTATGTAAAATCCTAACACTGACCATCACAAAATGGATCTGAGAAATGTAAAAAATATATATATATATATATACACACTGCTTAAAAAAAAAATGAAAGGAACACTTAAACAACACAATATAACTCCAAGTCAATCACATGTCTGTGAAATTAAATTGTCCACTTAGGAAGCAACGCTGACTTACAATCAATATCACATGCTGTTGTGCAAATGGAAAAGACAACAGGTGGAAATTACAGGCAATTATCAAGACACCCCCAATAAAGGAGTGGTTCTGCAGGTGGTGACGACAGACCACTTCTCAGTTCCTATGCTTTCTGGCTGATGTTTTGGTCACTTTTGAATGCTGGCGGTGCTTTCACTCTAGTGGTAGCATGAGACGGAGTCTACAACCCGCACAAGTGGCTCAGGTAGTGCAGCTCATCCAGGATGGCACATCAATGCGAGCAGTGGCAAGAAGGTTTGCTGTGTCTGTCAGCGTATGGGGGTGCTACCAGGAGACAGTCCAGTACATCAGGAGATGTGGAGGAGGCTGTAGGAGGGCAACAACCCAGCAGCAGGACCACTACCTCCGCCTTTGTGCAAGGAGGAGCCCTGCAAAATGACCTCCAGCAGGCCACAAATGTACATGTGTCTGCTCTAACGCAGACCTCCATGGGTTAATACATTTGATTTCCACTCATAATTTTTGTGTGATTTTTTTTTTTTTTTTTTTTGTCAGCACATTCAGCTATGAAAATAAGTATTTAATAAGAATATTTCATTCATTCCGATCTAGGATGTGTTATTTTTGTGTGCGCTTTATCTTTTTGAGCAGTGTATATTGACAGAGGAAATTGGGATTTTGGGATGTAACAGATCTCTGTCTATGAGTTATTTGTACAACATTGAAGAACTGCATGTTTCATAGCGTATATCCTCTGGGACCTGAAGCTTCATTACATTTCTCTCAGTAAGGGTGATCACAAACATATTTCATAATGTATCTGAGAGCATACCACGTCTCCCTTGCAGTGGAAACGATCTGGTCGGCAGGCAGCAGGAATCCATATTTACCAGTGTCACGCAACTCAAAGGCAAAGGAATATTTGATGCCACGTAGGTAAGCCCAGTCAATACTTGCCCCACTAGCTTGATCTAAAATAAAATATGAATTTTGCAATACTGAGAGAACATTTTTCTTGGATGTTATATAGATATATAACACTTTTATAAAAACAACAATGACACACATTTACTGTGTAGCATAGGCATTTCAATATGATCTGTCTGATTCTTTAAAATATACAACTATATACAAAAGTTTGCATCTTATACCAACTAAAGAGGGAACAGTTTACCCAAAATAAAAACGTGCTTTGGACAAAGTGTCATTATGGTTTTTGGACTGGTATTTTGGTCACTTGTCCATGTATTAATGTATTTGGGGTAACTGTTTCTGAGAAACGTAATTCTTCTATGGCATCAAAAACTTGAAATTTCCTGAAACTGTAAAATAACTACTTCCACAATCCACTTACCAATAGTGTGGAAGACGCTTCCAACTTTATAAACTGTGCCATGCCAGGAATTAAGGGCTTTTCTTGCCTTTGTGGCCACATCGTGCTAGAAAAAAAAACCAAACAATGTCACTGTGAAACCATAAAACAGAAAAGATTAATAAGAAGACCATAGAGGTTTATGGGAGTAGATATTTTTACCAGTTCTGGCCAGTCAGGAGCATCTTCGCCGATATAGCTATACGGATACATTAAGAGCTGCAAGTAAGAGTGGAGAGTCATGAATGATTTGAAGTTGCCGTGGCTCATGATGAATTTTGCAATGTTTTTCACTTCAATCTCAGACTGAACAGAAGGGCCACGGTAATCTTCAGCGCAGGGGTCATTGCTTGCTCCAGGACCTGGAGATCAAAGGTACACACATATTCAATACAGCAAAATCATTCAGATGCAACAAGAAAAACTAACGGTATGAATTTACCACCAAATTCAGCATCCCAGTTTCTGTTGAGGTCCACTCCGTGGCATTTGGGGTTGGAGGTCGCAGACCGGTTCTTACGCCAGAAACGGTAAAGTGGCTGAGGTAATGTTAATGTTCATTAATTTATGCAATATTAAATGCTACATATATTTGTACTTTACAGAAACCAGTAAATTGCTGCTTACATTGGAAGAGCGGTGACTGAAGACGTATCCATCAGGATTGGCCACAATCATCAAGTAAATATCCATCTGACTAAGGATACTGGGAACAGGGGCACGGTTTTCCTTAAAGTGTTTGGCAATCTACAAAGTCAAAGTTCAGAATGGTAAAATTTGGTTTTATAAGTTTACTTTTTTTTCTACTTTCAGATTTGGCTGAATTTGTAATTTTCTTGAGACTATTTTCTCAACTCTGTCCTTGATTTGTCAGCACACTGGCTCAATGTTCAAACACCAAACAGTCCTTTTTGTTTATTTTGAAGTCTAGCTAAGACATGAATGCTACTATAAACTAGTTTCAGAGTTCATTGCTGCCAAAAAAGCTGCCTTTGCTTAAAATAAACTAAACTAAAAAATTGCTACTGTGCATAAAAGTAAAAAGACGAATTAATAAAATCTTGTTTAAAAGAACCTCTAAGCATCCATTTTATTAATCAGGAACATTTTATTTCCCAATAATTGGCATCTAAAACAGGATCTTTTAAAAACTACAGTTCAAGTGATCTACAAAACTACATCAGAAAAGAAAAATATAGTCTTAGTCTTGTATTAACTACAATAGTCTAACAGAAAAAGAAACTAGCTCTCAATGTACTATGACGAAAAACCCCTAAAGGTATAATTCTCCAACAATCTCCCTCACCCTGTCAGCAAGCCACACTGCAGTAGCGTGAGAAATCCACTCCCTCGCATGGATCCCAGCATCAATCCAGATCGCAGGTCTTTTCTCTCCACCAGTGCTGAACTAGATGCATAATAAATATAAAACAAATCAGATAGTGGTATGTAGACATCAAGAGTTTATAAGCATATGAGCTGTTTACCTTCAAGACATACATGGAGCGGTTCTCATAAGTGCTGCCAATCTTCACTTTAGAGATCAGGTTAGAATGATTTACAAGGGTGTCCATAAAATTGTAAATCTGAAAGGAGTGATTAAAAAAATTAAATCAGATGTTTTCCTAAAGTTATAAGTATTGGGGGGTTTTTTGTGTGTTTTGCAGAAGTCAGGACATGTACTTACAGTCTCCAGGTCATGATAAGCAGCAAAGTTGAAATTTTTGGTCTTGCTTTCCATTTCTGCATTGTGAACCATTACTTCTCTCTCTCTGAGCAATAGTTCCTGAGACACAGAAAAAAGTTGTGTATTACTGAAAAATTGCAACTATTTAAATGTATAGGATTATAATCGATGTCTGACATTCTTCTACAAATTGTGTTATTTACAAAATTTTATTTTTTGTAAATAACACACTTGCACATTTTTGATCACGACAGTGAAAGGGATGCTGTTTTTCTTGAGGAAGTTCTTGACAGCATACAGGCTGGAGTGAGGCACACGGATGTCAACAGGTCGTTCAGTCGAGAAGCCATGAGTCCAGAAATCTAGCTACAGGATCACAAAATACATATAATCCACAATTTCCGAGATATCCATGTCATATTGCACATATATGATCAAACCAGGTTAACATAAGTCAGCAGGAATTTGACAGATACCCCAGAATCCACGTCTCTTTCCAGCGGTTTCAAAATCTGAATGTGGTCTTCAGATTCTGCTTGGATCCTGAGAACTTGGTCTCTATTAAGAAATAAAAAAGACAATTAAACATTATGAACATGAAACAAGGCTAGTATGGTAATATGTCATAAAAGAAGAAATATTCTCTAAACTTACCCATTAAAGAGCTCCACACAGTGAACTGTGGCCAGAAGCACAAGATAGAGTCTCATGTTCTCTGGGAATGATCTCTACTGTAGGTCTCTTTCATGTAGAGCAGCTCTTATACACTCAGAAAGCGTTGAAGTTTAATCCTTCACAGCTCTTCTAACCATATGATGACTTGCATACTTAAGTGACACCCTTAAACTTCCTTCGGTATATTCAGAGAACTGCTCTAGGTCTAGGCCTGAGTTCAACTGAAAAGTGTGAGGCTACAGTTTTTCCTTTTCCTCTTGTGCATCTGTATATTTATGTTTGCTGGTTGGTCAAGAGGAAACATAAACTTGGATCCTGTCCCTATAGGGATGGATTTTTTTAGAACAGGTCACATAATAATGCCTTCTGTAATAATGGTGTCAGCAGAGACACAACCACTTCCTATTAACTATGACACTTCAAACTGCTGATGAAAGTATGCCAGACCTCTCGATGGTAAACCCTACTTTATGCACGACATGCTGATCAATGGTGAACCATACACATTTTTACTAAAAGAAAATACCTTGCAAAACCCACTCTCCCCCTGAAAAGAAGAGGGCTATCACACTAGTGATGCATAAACACTTAAGATATTAATGTGAAAACTTACTTGTCTTATAATACTCCTTATAAGATAATAGGTATTTGATGAAGAGCAGCTCTTATACACTCAGAAAGCATTGACGTTTTATCCATTTATGGCTCTTCTAACCATATGATGACCTTCAGTATATTCAAGAGAACTGCTCTAGGTCTAGGCCTACAGGTTTTTTTCTTTTCCACTTGTGCATTGGTATATTTAGGTTTGCTGGTTGGTTAAGAGGAAACATAAACTTGGATGCTATCCCTCTAGGGATGGATTTTTTACATCAGGTGACAAATGAGGAATGGGGAGACCCATTATTGGACCACAAATACATGAAAATCAGTCCGTTAATAAATGGAAAGTTAATACAATTAGGTACTACAAAAACCTAAATTAAAAAAGAAAACTCTGATTCTCAGTCATTCAGTTTTACTGAACAAAATTAATCCAAATTAGGCTCAGTTATTTGGATTCGCAACTTTACTGATACATTAGTAAATTAGGAAATATTTCTAAAACTGGTCTGTATCTATCTTTGTCTTCTTTAATAATGATGTCAGCTGAGACACAACCACTTCCTGTTAACTGTGCAACTTCAAAACCGCTGATGAAGGTATGCCAGACCTCTCAGTGGTAAACTTACTTTATTGATGCTTCATAACATTCCTCTCAGTAAGGGTGATCAACAACATATTGCATGATGTATCTGAGAGCATACCACGTCTCCCTTGCAGTGGAAACGATCTGGTCGGCAGGCAGCAGGAATCCATATTTACCAGTGTCACGCAACTCAAAGGCAAAGGAATATTTGATGCCACGTTGGTAAGCCCAGTCAACACTTGCCCCACTAGCTGGTTCTGAAAAGATTTTTTTAAAATGTCCAGAAATGGTCACTGAATGCAATTTGTACTAAAACGTATTCATTGTAATGTAAACCAATGACAAAATCATGCATAGTTTTAGAACACAGACAAATAAAAATACAAGTTCTTCACTGGCATCAATAGTTCTATGAAGAACCTAGAACATCTATAGAACCTTTCCGCTGAACAAAGGGTTCTCTACAGGGAGGAACTCTACAGATTTTTTAAAACAATAGAGATAGTTTAAACGATTACAATCTCTAAAAATAATTTGAATTACTGCAAAACACACTTTTTGTAATGTATACTTTAAATGTGATATTCCATGTCTTGGTAAATGGTTCCACAATCCACTTACCAATAATGTGGAAGATGCTTCCAACTTTATAAACAGTGCCATGCCAGGAATTAAGGGCTTTGCTTGCCTGTGAGGCCACATCATGCTAGAAAAAACATAAATAAATCTCACTGTGAGATCATAAAACCTGACAAGATTCAAAAGCCAAAGAGGTTTAGGGGAGAAGGTTTGCATACCAGTTCAGTCCGGTCAGGAGCATCTGTGCCACTGTAGCCATACGGATACATTAAGAGCTGCATGTAAGAGTGAAGGGACATGAAGGATTTGAAGTTGCCGTGGCTCATGATGAAATCTGCAATGTTTTTCACTTCAATCTCAGACTGAGCAGAAGGACCACGGTAGTCTTCAGCACAGGGGTCATCGCTTGCTCCAGGACCTGGACAAAATGTACACACGTTTATTATAGCAAAGTCATTCGGATCTGTTGCAACAAGAGAAAATGACAACAGGCATTTACCACCAAATTCAGCATCCCAGTTTCTGTTGAGGTCCACACCATGGCATTTGGGGTTAGAGGTCGCAGACCGGCTCTTACGCCAAAAACGGTAAAACTCCTAAGGAAATGTTAATTAGCTATTTATGCAATTACAAAAGCTTATTAAATGCTTCTAAATATTTATTGGTGCTTTAGGCAAACCAGTAAATTGCTGCTTACATTGGAAGAGCGGTGAGTGAAGACATATCCATCAGGATTGGCCACAATCATCAAGTAAATATCCATCTGACTAAGGATACTGGGAACAGGGGCACGGTTTTCCTTAAAGTCTGTGGCAATCTACAGAGTCAAAAAGTTCACAATGTTAAAAAAAGAAAATGTATAAATAAATAATAAAGATCTTGATACTGAAAAAGAAACTCATCATTTTTTGAGGCTCATGTGTAAACTACAAAAGCTAAATGTGCTGGTAGAAGTCATCTTAACTGTCAGAGAAGAAAAATAAGAAAACAGCTCTGAATGTACTATGACAAAAAAACTGAAACAACCATGTGGTATAATTGGTATAATTCTCCAACAATCTCCCTCACCCTGTCAGCAAGCCACACTGCAGTAGCATGAGAAATCCACTCCCTGGCATGGATCCCAGCATCAATCCAGATCGCAGGTCTTTTCTCTCCACCAGTGCTGAACTAGATGCATTATAAACATGCATACAATTATATCATATAATCACATGCATACAAAGTGGTACAAAGATATCAGTCTACAACCTGAGTTTATAAGCATATGAGCTGTTTACCTTCAAGACATACATGGGGCGGTTCTCATAAGTGCTGCCAATATTCACTTTAGAGATCAGGTTAGAGTGACTTGCAACAAGGGAGTCCATAAAACTGTAAATCTGAAAGGAATAAAAACAAATTCAGATGTTTTGTCATAAACATGGTTGTGCATGGATTTTTGCAGAAGTCAGGACATGTACTTACAGTCTCCAGGTCATGATAAGCAGCAAAGTTGAAGCTCTTGGTCTGGCGTTCCACTTCTGCATTGTGAACCATTTCTTCTCTCTCTCTGAGCAATAGTTCCTGAGACACAGGAAACGTTAATATTACATAACCGAAAAATCACAAATTGGAATTTATAGGATTATAATCAATTGCTGATCCTATTCTAAAAAACTGGGGCTAAAATGGCTAATAATGTTATTTTGTGTATAGATTTCCATAAATAGCTCACTTGCACATTATCGATCATGACAGTGAAAGGGATGTTGTTTTTCTTGAGGAAGTTCTTGACAGCATATAGGCTGGAGTGAGGCACACGGATGTCAACAGGTCGTTCAGTAGAGCCGGCATGAGTCCAGAAATCTAGCTACAGGATCGCATAATTCATATAATCCTCAGTATGAGAGATTTCCATTTCATACCGCATATATATAATCAAATAAATATGAATAAAACATGTCACAGCATGCATTTAACAGATACCCCAGAATCTAGGTCTTTTTCCAGCTTCTTCAAAATCTGAATGTGGTTTTCGGATTCTGCATGGATTCTGAAAACTTGGTCTCTATAAACAAAGAAAAAAAGGGAATTATACATTTTAAACAAGAAACGAGGCTGATATAGTGTAATAAGTCATAAAAGAATTAATAAATTATCTGAACTTACCCATTAAAGAGCTCCTCGCAGTGAACTGCTGCCAAGAGCACAAAGACTGATAGATAGAGTCTCATGTTCTCCCGTTCTGGGAATTATCTCTACTGTACGTCTCTTCTATTTAGAGCAGCTCTTATACACTCAGAGACATATGTTGAGTTCTCATTGATATTAGTGCTGATGCAGGTTAATGTGAATTCTGTCACATGATGCAGCCAACTTTTGTATGTGTATCTGCTCCAGGTGTGCACGGCTTTGTGTTTCTCAGTGAAAAGAAGAAGAGGGACAAAGAAAAGTTTCAGCTAACATGAAATCCACTTTATAGCATGTATAAATAAAAAATGACAGATGCTAGTCTTCAGCGTCACGTCAAGGTCAAGATGAGAAATTATCTTAATTTACATATAGCCTAAACTTAAATAAATTTAGCATTTCATGGATTTTAATGAATACTTAAAATGTGCAAACAAGAAACAAATGCTAGCTTTTAAAACGGCATTCAGAAATATGTCTACAAAGCATATCATGTGGCCCAACCGGGTTTTCCATTGAGAAAATAACCTTTCATCATAATATATAGTTTTAGACGTTTAATAGGATTAAATATATTTTCCTCATTTTTGTTGACAATTACACCCTTTTCAAGAATTAATAACCAAGCGTACGGTGTAAGAAATAAATTTTGAAGTCAGCGCTTAAACAAATAAATGACAATGGGCGGAGCCTTAACGCGGACGTGACGCTTCATATCACGTGACCCCTTCATCCTTGTCAGCTGACGCTTGGCGGAACTGAGATCTAGTCCTGCAGAGTTTAGAAGTAGAAATATACTAGCGGATAGTTTAGTTTAGCAGTTATAAAGTTAGTCTTACATACTTCCTTTGATAAATCTCTGTTAAGATCACAGTCAGTGCCTTAAAAAACATCAGCCATGGCGCTCAGCGATGCCGCCGTACAGAAACAGGTATGAAACCCAGAAGTTCATAAACTACGTTTAAAGTTTATTTAATTAACCGTTATATATTAGATCAAGTAGACAACATATAAAACGTTTTTTATAAGTCTTATTACACGAATGCTGTGCACTTTTGAAGTCCCATGACTTTTGTAACGAAATATTACAGACGGAGTGAGTGCGTTTAAGATAAAAAAAATAGTATACTGTATGTATTTTATAAACTAATAACTAATAAAAAAACAACAAAATATCATTATTTTGTATATTCTGTACTGATATGACTCAGCTTTAATCATATAATTTTAATTTAATACCGCTGATGTTGTTTATTATATTTGTTATGAAGTTTTTATTGTTTGTAAGATATCATTATGTGTTTTGTAATGTATATTAGTGTATAAATAAAATGCATTACTTGTAGCTAGACATCTTTATATTCCCTTCACTTTGAGGAGGACAGAGGCACCGATCTTAGATCTAGATTGTATAATAATTAATATTGTGTGAGTGTTTAATGCTGTCTATTATGAAGCCAAAAGAGGAAATCTCTGTCCTTCAGTTGCTCAGCACACATCCAAGGACTTTCCCGAACAGCACTGATGCAACACTTTCAGTCTCATTTCCCCATCACTATCTACCCTCATCGCCTTTTATTTTATTGCATCATCTCAATGAAGGATCAGAGGGGCTTGGAAACTCTTACATTGTAATTTAACCTTGCTTCGCCCCTTTTATTGACACCGATCTCCTTGCATCTCTGCAGATCAAGCACATGATGGCCTTTATTGAGCAGGAAGCCAATGAGAAGGCAGAAGAAATAGATGCAAAGGTAAAGTATAAATGCAGTGATTAGCATAAGTGCATGAATATTTGTCTGGGGCATCACATGTATGTGGCTTGCAGGCAGAAGAAGAGTTTAATATCGAAAAAGGACGACTGGTACAGACTCAAAGGTTGAAGATAATGGAGTACTATGAGAAGAAAGAGAAACAGATTGAACAACAGAAGAAAATGTGAGTTTGAGTTCTTTAAATGAGTAACCTTCTTTAGATTATTTAACAACGTCTCCGTTCAAATCTACAGCCAGATGTCGAATTTAATGAACCAGGCCAGACTGAAGGTACTCAAAGCTCGTGATGACATGATTAAGGTATGATGATGATTATGCAATTTTGATGTTGTTGTATTTTATACTTTATTATTGAATTGCAAGAAATCTCACCTTCGTCTTCCTCATGTGATTCTTTGCAGGATCTTCTCAACGATGCTCAACAACGGCTGGCCAACATTGCCAAAAACGCAAATGAGTACTCCGCGCTGCTGGAGGGGCTGGTGTTACAGGTCATCTGATTCCTATTTTAAATAAATGCTAACTTCTTACTCATCAAAGAATCTTAAAGTTCCCAGGTTCCAAATAACATTAAGCAGCATAACCGTTTCCAACATACAGTACATAATAAATCAACATATCAGAATGTTTGCGAGTAATAATGTGGAAAACTATTAATGTGGAACTATTTAATGACCTTTTTTATGCCTTGGCAGGGATTTTATCAGCTGTTGGAGCCCAAGGTTATAGTTCGGTGCAGAAAGGAAGATGTAGCAATGGTACAGGTGAGCTATATTAACCGTTTATCTGTTTACATCGTATTCTGCAACGTGCATGTGAACTATAAAAACCTTTGACATTTTTTAAAGAGCTTACCTGTTCATTATAGGCTGCTGTTAAGAAAAACATCCCTATCTACAAAGAGACTGTAAAGAGTAATATTGAAGTGCACATTGACGAAAACACCTTCCTGTCCTCTAACATGTAAGGTCACTTATATACTCAGATTTTTTTAAATAAAAGGCTTATTTATGCATAATTAAATGTGTTGACTGTTTACGCTTGGCATTCTCAGCTCAGGAGGTGTTGAAGTCTATAATGCTGATTTGAAAATCAAGGTGTCCAACACATTGGAGAGCAGACTGGACCTTCTAGCGCAACAGGTAGAGAATCCAATCGCATCGAACAGGAAGAGACAGGATATAAGCTGTTTGTTGTATTCAGGTCTTCATATCCTTTGCTTTTCTGCTTTCACAGATGATGCCTGAGATCAGAGTGCAACTGTTTGGCGCTAACCCAAACCGCAAGTTTATGGACTAATGGTCTGTTACTAAATGTGCTTTATTGGTAAAAATTCAAAAGCCCTGTTGATGCGACAACAAGCTTGATGGGAAGTTTTTTATTTTATTTTGTAAGGTCACTTTGTGGATTTTCTGTTGCAATTGAGGAAATTCAGCGGATCATATTTCAGCAATAATTTGCTTTCTCTCTTTCTTTTTGTGTTTTTTCGAACCAAAGAAAATGGTTTAAAATGAAAAGCGTATCATGTGTGCTTGTTACCTTATACCTCTCCTTTGAGTGTTTATTTAAGGCTTTCTGTTTGAAAATCATGTCATTTGTAGGGAAAGTGGACACCCGATATGTTATCTCAAGCCTGTTTGAACAAAAAGCTTTAAGCGCTCAGGAATTTTCATTGTTTTAGCTTTGAATGCTGTTAGCTAAGCTAGCAGCCTATCAGGTTTTTCCTGGAAAAGGGAAACCCTCTTTCGATGTCTTAAAAAAGCTTGTGTTTTCATTTGTAGTACAACTGCGTTTTACAACAGAGAAATAAATCAAATATATTTTATTTATATTTTGAAGCATTACTGTGCCCATTACAGTATGAACAAAACATTGCTTGTTGGTTACATTAAGTCAGAAATCTGACAGAGGCTTAAAGATGCTACATATACCTCAAACATTAAAAACATGCTGCCCTCTTGTGGATTTCAAATACACGAGATGCAAATTAGTATCAGTTGTGGTACACAATGTTTTGCATAATCAAATGACTCCAGACCATGTTTTCAAGAAGCATTAAAATACAAAAGCTCTTCAGTGATTTAATAAGCAGAGATGCCTTACCAGTCTTGCATATTTAATACAGATAGCTTGTTCCTCATTACAATTATTTAGTATAACATATATATAGATATATATATAAAGCCATGTCTTCTCTTGTCTTCCTGAAATACGCCACTGCGTATGTTTAAAAATATCTTTTTCTTGGTATTATTAAAATACTGTATTTGAAACCGAAATATCTTTTCTGCTATTGTTTCTTTTTACAGAAGTACTATTCAAGATCAAATTTCATTCATTTTTCACTGTACCCCCCTTTTCTACCAAATGTGGAAAAACTCCGCAAAATCAAAATCAGTTCCCTATATAGGAACGAGCTATATATACTTTAAAAGCCACTGGTACTTATAATTAGTTTTTTTTTTGTGTGAAAAACTTGAGTGGCAAAGATAAGGCTTTGTTGCAGTTTAATTTATTGTGCACTCAACAAAATCATTTAAAGAAGCATTAAAAAATATTAGGTTAACATTGTATAACCTACAAGGAATTGTGTCCCGCAGAGGAACATATAATAGAAGGACAAGGCCTCTGCTGCGATGTCCAGCAGTCTCTTCAGAAGTAGAGACTGAGATTTACTGAGAGACGAGAATTAAAGCAGCCACCAGAATAGGTCAGCAGACATTAAACCCAGTTTCTGCTAGTTTTTTGCTGTTTAAATTGGAGTAATCAGCAGCAGAAAGCCAAAACATAAATTTAGATACAGATACATCTCAACTTTGATTCAGATCTGAATGGAAGCCCATTTTCACAACAGTATAAGGTAATTGCGACTATTCATCTCAGTTTATCTCGCAATTCAGAGAGTTTATATGTCCATTCAGACTTTTTTTCCTTACAATTCACGGTCGCAGAGTTTATATATTTATATATAAAAGTGTGTATGTGTGTGTATTTAAACTTCCAGAACTGTGAGATAAATTACTTTTTTATTTTTTTATGAATGATGGGAAAAAAACTGCAAAATGTAAAGTCCTAATTTTGAGATGTAAACAAAATACTAGTTATAATTAAGAAAACTCAGAATTGTGAGAAGTCAGAATTAAGAAATATAAACATATTTACATTTTTTCATCCAATGGTGGGGAGAAAACACTCCCCCCAAAAAACTCCCAATTTTGAAACGTAAATTCTGAATTTTGAGGGAAAAAGTCTGAAATAATAGACATAAAAACTGAATTCTGAACTAAAAAAGTCAACTGTTTCTCACAGTAATTGTGAGAAACAGTCATATTTACCTTTAATATTTTTTTTTTTACATTTTTTAAATTTTCCCATTTAATTTGGTGGCAACAATTGTGAGATTTAAACTCAGAATTCAAGAAGTCGTCAGAAGTGCAAGAAAACAACGTAAACAATGTAAACAACGGTGAGATGTTACCTCTTTATATTCAACATTTACCAATTTTTATTTGGTGAGTTGTGAGCACAATTCTCACGTTCCCTTCTTAGAATTGCAAAAACAAAGTATGAATTGTAAGATTATGATTTTTTATTCCTTGGTGAAAATGGGTTTCCATACCTTTCTAAATACACATTGACCCTGTTTACAGCCAATAAATTGATTATCACAAATCATTTAAAACTGATTGTAGCTATGGGCATAAAACAATATTAATCGGACAAAAACCCTGCCAGATTAGTCAGAACAGGACCCTGTGTTACCTAAAGAACCCTGTTTGTAGTTTTTAGGTATACTTAAACATGGTTAGTGTGCAATATAGGCTTTTATGTTAGCGTTACACAACCCTCCACTGTCCTCCCAAAGTGTCTGAACCTCCTTTGGTTGGGTATATGAATTTCCTCCCATATTTACCTCATTTCAAATAAAGTTTTTGCTTCATCTCTCATCTTCATCCCTTGGCCTATGTAGAAACAGTACTGTGTGTATGATAACTGAGGTAACCTCACTTGCTGCTATCCCAGCAGCCCCAGCACTTGCTCGCCGACCCCCAGGAAGTACACGCCCTGAGCGATGCCAAAGAGAGGAGCGATGACCAAAGCTCGACATGTGGCTCCTTTGAGAAACGCAGAGGGTCCTTCGCGTTTAAAAACACGCCTGTGAAAAAAAAGAATGATTGCCATATAAGTTACCATGATAAATGAATATAGAAACTCTGTAGTACCTTGTAACACTAAATGAAGTCATGCGGATATAAAGCTTACTGTACGCAGTCGATGATGCCTCTATAGGAGTCCTCTCCTTCCCCCTTCTGTAAGGTCTGTAGACGGGTCTTTATAACTGAAAAATGATAAATATTAATATGCCCATTACTTTATATTTTGAAATGTTTTTATGATTTTAAGATCCAGTTTCCCAAAAGCAGATTATAATAGAGCATTTATGATTATGGTCAGCTAAAAATTGTTTTATTTATCATTATCCCTTTAAGTCATGATGTTATTGTCATACCACATTCACTAAAATCATTTACAATTGTTTTGTATTTTTAATCTTATTCAGTGTATTAAAGGTATTATGCAGCACTTCAGTGCAGTGCCAACTTCTAGTTTATGCAATTATTTAATATGAAAAAGGAAAATATTCTCTAAGATATGATGCTAAAGTCACGTGTAGGATATCTCACTTAAATTTTATTAAAAAAGGTATTTATTATCATTTAATTTGTCCACAATTCAGCCTGTCACAGCAAGATTCACTTCATAGCGAATGTAAAACTCTAAATAAAAGTCCAAATCTAATATAAATCTACATTGAACAAAACAAATCAATTCATAAATACGCATAAATACTAATTAATTGTAAAAATACTTGTTGACTCGAGAATATATGCTAGAAATGAACTAAATTGTCAGATCAATTTTGTAAACCAGTTCAACTGATTCATATAAAAGTCCTGATTTAAAGTTCCTGATTTGTTTGATAATCAATATTGGAATTAGAACATGTGGAATTCATGTATGACTAATTCATTAAAAAAATAAAAACAAACAAAAATTTTTATTTACAGTATACATTAATTAGATATTTAGCACATAAACTTCAATGTCCATGCTCTATGCTCCCCTTAAAAAAGTAACACGGTACTAATTAAGTAATGAAAAACTGGGTGATAGGTTTCTTGTATTCTATTTATGAGCCTCTAAACAATGTTGCATACAGTACTGCCAAATCTTCAAATAGAGACACTGAAGCGGCTGCCAGTGTTTCCACTGCCCAAATAATCCTTCTGTACCCTTCACTGATGTTTTAGGCCACAAAGAATTGTCTTTTGGATGATACAATAGATGTAGAGACCAGCTATAAACAAAACACTTTCTGAATAGAACTTGAAAGCAGACTTCTCGTTCTTCAAAGCGAATGAAATGTCTCAGTCTACGCATCACAGCAGGATTCTCCCACAGCAGACCGGCTTCACTAATTAATCACTCAGAAACAAAAGACTCATTCTGTGCCTTTATGAAATGCTGTGAGTGACCTAGTTGGGGAACAGTTTGGTAAAAATGTACTCATAAATCATCACAAAACAAAAAAGCTGATTAGTATTAATTATTTGTGCTCACATTTCTTAAGATTTGTTTAAAGAATTCATTTGATTAAGCTTCAGTACTAGAAGTAATATGTTCTTTTTAAAGAAATATTACAAATATTTTGAAAATTACTATATAAATACAAAAATTAATGTACATTTATGCACTATTTGTTATTGCAAATATATTGAACAATATTGAAAAATGTAGCATTCCCTTAAATTTCATTTATCACATCTATTAAATGGAGTGATGTAAAAGTGCAGTTAAATGCAAAAAAAAATAAAAAAATAAAAAAGTTAACTGAAAATAGGCTCAAATAAAATAAATGTTTTATATACTATATATATAAAATAACAAATATTAGCTACAAAGCTTATACAATACATAAATAAATAAAAAAACATTTATTGCTTTGGCAACAAATTGAAATAAAGTATGTTTGAATTGAAGTATTAAAATACAAAATATATATAATAAGGCTAAATATAAATATAAAATAACTAATAAAAATGACAGAAGGACGTAAATTACTTTAATGTGAACTAAAATTAACTTGAAAAATGAAAATACAAAAATTAAATCAAACTATTCACAAATACAATATTATATATAATACAATATATAATACTTTTAAATTATAATCATAAAATAACACTTATTAAATGCAATCGCCACTTAGTTTATTTCTAATGTTAGCTACTAATGAGAACTATAACTATATACGCAGTAGACAAGTTTAGATTTATAATACTATACATATAACTACACAATATACTATATATTATATAATTACATATATTAAAAATACATAAATTAATATTTAGTTAGTTGGTTAGTCATACAAACTTCACATCAACTGACTATGATCACCCAACAGTTTCTCAGCAGCGCAGTAGTAGTGTTGAAACAAGATTAGACCTGATTTGTACAGGCTTGGATAGCTCTGATTAACTGAATGGGACATTTATCCGCATGCATTTCCAAAGCAGAGAGAGCAAAAAGTACTCCTCTACTCCTCTCTTGCCTACATCTCACCGTCCAGGGGAGTGACAGCTACTGCCGCCACTGAACCGGCCGCGCAGCCAGCCACGAAAGACTGCAGGAAGGGGGCCCGCTCCTGGGGGTTGCTATGGCGATCCTCAACGCGGCCCACGGCGTTGAGGTTGGCAAACAGCGGGAAGTAGATCATGGAGAACGGGACGTCCCTGCAACACAAAACAGACACCGAGCCATAGAATGTAGACATAGCTGCAGGACGTTATCGATGAGTCGTGATTGATCGCCGTGTCTGATTAGTTTTAGTCTGTAAATGTAAAACGCTAAAATGTGAGTGTAGAAATATAACTGAGGCCTCAGACGAGAGACAACAGATTGGGTTCTGATTAGAATTCCATTAAGAAGAGAATTCCGCCTACGGTGAATTAGAAGCTGTGAATAACTGATCAGAACTGACAGCTGGCAGGTTACGGCAGTTCAGCTGGGATTACATCACAGAGAGCGGGGGAGGGGGTGTTCGGATAGGTGAATGGGTTTATTTGTGTGGGAGGTGTTAAAGGTGAAAGGTCGTGTGACGTATATCCATCCTTTTGAAACAAAACAGTGCGTATTTGCTAAGAGAGCAATCATTTAAGTTAGTTAAGACGGCGCGTCACTGAAGGTTTGCAAAAGATCTTCTGTTGATCGGCTAACATTGCTTAGTTATTTGAACCCATCGGTTGGTCTCCCCATACCATGGAAGTCCATGGGGACCAGCTAGTGAAGGTGGATTATCCCTTTAGGTTAAATAACTAAGCTCACCAGTTGGCAGATTCTGTCATTATTTATTATGAAGTCATATTTATGACTTTCTTTCTTCTACTGAACATTAAAGGTGCATTTCTAAAGAACTTCTTGGCTTCTTTTACAATATAATGTAAGTGCATGATGATTGGGCTCCTAAAAGACTCCAAAGAATGCCATAAAAATTCTCCATATGACTCATGGACTATATCCTAAATCATACAATTGATTTGTTTGATGAACAAACCAAAATTTAAGTTGTTATTCTATTCGTGGTGCTCTCATGAACGGTGGTGGACTGTGATGTGGATGAGACAAATTGTTGGGTATTCTCATCGTTTCATAAAGTTACTGTTGAACTACTGATATAACATGGACTTTTTTAATGTTTCTGGGCCTTGAACGCAGTAGATGCCTTGCTGTTTATGCAGGATCAGAAAACTCTCAGGTTTCATCAATAATATCTTAATTTGTGTTCCAAAGATGAACAAAGGTCTTACGGGTTTGAAACGACATGAGGTTAAGTGACTAATGACTAGAATAGATTTACATTTTTGTGACCAAATGAAGATTTGATGAGTCATCTGAATTGCTTTTGCAGTGCTTTGGGTGACTTTAAAATTTCCATTAGCCTTATGTTGTTGTAATTTTTAAGTAAAGTATTTCTTGAAGTCCATATTCCTATAGGTTATGGCTGATTGTCTGTTACCTCATCAATGTAGCACCTGCACCCTTATAAAGTCCCCTGAGTCCTCGGGTCTTGAGTAGCTCCAGGGTGATACGGGTCGCTGAGGGGCGAGGAGGGGCGTTGGTGCCTGGCTGTGCTGCCTGAGAGGCAACCAGCGAGGGGGTCGGACCAGTGGCAGAGGCAGAGGCTGTGACAGTCCGCTGAGCCGCTTGTAAAGAGTAAAGTGAAGAGGTTACAACTCTTTTCTTAAATATCATCTTCATATTTTATCCTGTAATGAAACTGGAACTGCTCCTCAGTGGACAACATACTACTCAAATAGCTTATTTCTGGCTAACCTTTGTACTTAGATAGAGACCTACATACCTTGGATGACACTCACAGGAGCATAATAAACACACTTACCCAACCTTCCAGCATCCTGCAGTTGTATTTTTAGCATTTCCATGGGGGTGGTGACTACCACCTGACAGGTTCCGGCTCCACAGCCCGCAAGGATTTCCCCCCACAGTGCTAATTTTCTGTGGGTGACAGATACAGTGACAGATGGGGCACATGAGAGCATGATCATTATTGCATTTACCAAAGAAATAATTGCTTAGATTAGTCAGCTGGTGACCTAAATGCCTCTATGGAATAGCTTCTATATAATGTTTTCAAAGGTTTTTGTTAAGAACCATAAAAAAAAACAGTCGTCTGCAGATTTTTAGCAGATGAGAAATATCCAGCACAACTGCCTAGAGTATCAATTTACTCTAATTAGCCAGTTTTAGTGAATCAGAAACATAGAGCACAACCACAGCAGTCTGATTTTTAAACAATGACTCGAATGAGCTGAACCAGTAACATGTCTGATCCCTAAACAATGACTCAAGTGTGCAAAATCTTTTTAGTGAATCGAAAACATACAATGCAACCAGAGCGGTCCGATTCCTAAACAGTGACTCTAATGAGCCGATTCGTTTTAGTGAATCAAAAACATAAAGTGCAACCAGAGCCAATGTGCTTTAGAGTAAAATGAAAGTCATACAGGTTTAGAACAACACAAAAGTAAATAAATGATAACAGAATGTTCGTTTTTAGGTGTGTTATTGCTTTGATTACAATGTGCCTCTTTCTTTTCAGAAACAAGTAAGGTCTGATTCACAAATAATCAAACATAATGTTTTCAACTAATTGTAAAATGTAAATCAGTATAGCTTTTTTAGATAAACATCATATGTGGGACTGTTGCGGAAACCAGTTTGAGTCATTATTATGTGTAGGGGGGGTTTAAACTGTAATGAGTGGCTTGTTTTTATAAAAGGTTAAAAAGTGGTGCTTACCCATCTTTGGAGAGCTTCTGTCTGAAGACATCATTGGCAGCCAGTTTAATGGCTTTCTCTGGAGTGACCAGTGTCAGATTCACAGCTGCACCTGAGAAAACCCCATAAAGTGGAATTAGACATCAATAACATAAGCAATAATAATAATAATACAATTAAAATTAATAATATTTGAAATACCACTGTGGTCAATAACACCAGGAACGTGCAACATGGTGGTAAATTACATTTTGATTTTAATGTTAAGTCAGTCCAAGACAAGAAAAGAAAATACCTCTGTACATGCCAAAGTAGCCCTCCATTTTGATAGTCTTCGCCAAACAATCCACCCTTCATCACAAGATAGAAATGTTTGATATGATTAATTAAATACTCCAATTATGTTGTGATATTCTCTATTTGAAATATAATCACAATTCCTTATAAAATACCCCTGACAAATGCATTGTCATGTTGTATTCTTTATTAATGTAAATTAACAACCAGAATAAATCTCTTAAACACCCGAAACCAAAATCTTCTCTATTAGAGGAGTGAGTAATGTGCGGAAGAAAGAGCTTAAAACATAGCAGCCTGTCTCTTGCCCACAAACCACTTGGGAATTTCGCTTGTTACATAAGCGTACAAAGAAGAAAAGAGCTCCTTACGCACCATCACTAATAAGAGTACTTCTTTTCATCTCAATGGTCTCACACATGCATAAAGATATTTTAGAGCAAGCTACTTGAAAAGGGATGAAAAACATTTGGGTGCGTGAACAGATCACAGATGCAAAAGCATTGCGACTCAAGTTGTTTTGCATCTTCTGAGTCATTTAGTCAAATCCAAACAAAGTCCTCCGCCCGGATTAAATCACTAACACGCGCTGCTTTCATGATTCACTTCTAATTTAGTGAAACCATAAGCAGTTGATTTTTTTTTAGATTTAGAAATCTTTTTAAAAGCGGCACAAAAACAAGTACACACAGGCCCATTTTACGGTTTTATGTATGTTAACGGTTCTTAATGATTCCAATTAGGAATCTTCATTTTTAATCAAAATCAAGAGACTCTAGAACAAAGTAGGCGGGATATGCAGTGCAACACAGTTATTGGACCTCATAAAGATGTTGAACTCACATTCCACTATAAACACGAGCACCCTGCTGGTTTTGGAGGCGGGTCTTGGCGAGATCAATGGGAAACACGCAGGTCACACCCACCAGTCCGGCCACGCCCCCATTAATCAGCTTAGCAGGGAGGCTGTGAACACCAGGAAACAAACACACACACATGCAGGACAAAAACCACACACGAAAACATGTTAAAATAACGGCTTAAATGGATCTCAAGTGGCACACCCGACAACAGAGGAAGTGGACAATTTACCTCACTTTCTTCTCGGCCATTTTGGCCACACTTTAACTGATTTCCTCCAATTCTTCTCTCTCTGCTGCAGAAGTTTCAGCACAAACCGTCCACGACCCACCTGGCCAGCCTTCTGGCACGGTGTGCCAACCTTCACACCCTTCCTTTCAGGATGAACAGCCAATCTTTGGTAAAAAAAAATAAATCACCTTGGAACTTGCTGTTAACCAAGACAAAAGAGAAACACAATTATTCAGGATAGCTGGGATTCCACAATGACTTTTTGGATTCCAGATAACATTTCTGCAATAAAAATAGACTTTGCTTTGGTTGCACAATCACTGATTTTACTATGGTGCACAAACAGAGAACATCCTCCTTCCTAAAGTCTCTCTAATCTTGCAGCTAATGAGGTTGTGACCTCTTGAATTAATCTACAGAGGAGAGCTAACAGGTGAGGGGCTTATCAACATGATTTCCTGTTCTTCAACACAGTATCAACAACGTTTGTAGAAAGATGCAAATTTAGACAGTCTATTAGATCTTATGCCAGTTTTTTACAGTAGATGAATATAAAGTATATTAAACTTTATTGAAGTACTTGACACATTTTTATTCATATTTTTTTCTGGTGAAAATGTACCAGAAAGTATGGGGAGATCTCTATGTCTTCCTGTACTTTGTCAAAAATATTTAAAGTAACGGTTTATAAAAGGTTTTTTATTAGTTAATGTTGGATACTGCATTGACTAACATTAACAATGAACTCTACATTCGTTACAGCATTCATTATTTTGACTTAATCTCTGTTAACATTAGACAATAAAAATACAACTGTTCATAGTTAGTTCATGTTATCTTGGTTCCATTTACTTACATTAACATGCAACTTTTGATTTTAATAATGTACTCTGTAACTATTAACATTGAGTAAAATTATTAAATGCTGTGTAAGTATTTTTGATGGTTAGTTTATGTTAAATAATTGTGGAACAACTTGAACCTTATTGTAAAATTTCAATATTTAATCATTTAAATATTCTCACAATAAATAGGGTGTCATAAAATGCAAACATACCAATAACAGAAAATAATTTTGAAGTTTGCAATAGTTTTGAATGGAAATCACTGAAGCCACTTGACATTTTGTCAACTACTCATTACTCCAGGGTAAATTGCAAGATATCTTTACACTTTTTTATTTTGTTGCACTTTTTCTTGCTTTCTCTTCTCTCTCACTTGTCCTAAAGCCTCCCTCTTACTCATTCGGGGTACCATTCCCTCTTTTCCTCCGCCATACTCACATCCTCCTTTTTCCCTTTCCCTCTCTCTTCCTCTCGCTCTGTCTTTTCTGGAGCCCAGTGGCATTCTGAGCATGCCTTTCTCTTCAGCACTGCTTTCTTTCAACCCTGCTCTATTCATACCCCTCCACTGCCAAAACACAGACAAGTGAGATTTGGCCCCCCTCCCCATCCTAGAGCGCTGCCTCACTAAGACTTTCCACAACTACCCCAAACATATCCCCCCCTCACACTAGCTTGCATATTTGACCAGTTCACAAGTTTGAGAGAACGATTATCATGTTCTTACCTCTGTCGGTGCATTGACCAGTCGGATCAAGCCGTCCACTTCCCCCTCTGCACGCTGACAATGTGTGCAGCAGCCGTGGTCAGGCACAAGAGATCCAACAGAGCCAGCCGCCACTCAGGGGCCGTTGCACAAACACAAGCATTGTCCCTCAGTGCTTAAGTCCCTCCCTCTTGTGGCGACTCCCAGTGACATAGACAGGGAATGAACAGCTTTCCACTAATGAAACTTGACACACATTCACACATATACACACAAGCATGCGCATTGCATTACACAACTTCATCTTTAAAAAAACCCCCACATTAACATCATTATATTAAAAATACATTTAAAAATAATGTTTTTAAAGACATTAGCCCCAGGTTTCACAGACATGGCTTAAGCCTAGTCCTATGCTAAATGTAAATTCTGAGCTGTTTCAACTGGAAGAAACTCACACTGACTGATCTTAAACATGTCGGTGCCTTTGTTGTGTCTTAACATACACACCAGAAATGCTAATTCTAAGGCATGTTTATAAAAATGACTTAAATGTCCTAATCGAACTGTGGATTAATCCTCCCTTAAGATAAGGCCTGTCTATGAAACCGAGCCTAGAAGTTTAGCATCTTATTATACATTTCATCCATATCTGCTACATCCACTGGACAGTTGTGGCTACCAATTTATTTATAAAAAATGTATTTATTATCTACCGGTTATTGATGATCATAATGAAACAAATAATTATGTATCTTGCTGTAATAAACCAAAATGCCATAATTCACATAATTCAAATTATCACAGCACTGGGTGTTTTAATTTGGATTCTTTTTCTTTCTATTTAAATAAAATGAAGAATAATTACTCGCCATAACAAATATTAATCTGTGCATATGCTACTTTTTTTTTAATTACTCATATGAAGTTCTTGTAAACCGAGAAAAGAAAGTATACATTATATAAAAAATATTATTTAACAAAAATGATGGATAGATAGACACAAGGACAGTGTGAGTTATATTCTCGTATCAACAGGTGGCGCTGGATCCTTATTTTAAACGCCAATTTGTTGTTAACATCATTACGATTAGTTAAAAGGTAATAGTTTTAAAAACTCCTGTCATAGGAATTCGACCTCAGGCCTTATGTCAGTTTATGTTAATAATCATTATGCTGACAGCACTATTTAAAAACACCTTTAGCTCAATAGATTACAACGCCAAGCAACTTTTAAGAGTAGCAAACAACACCCACAATAGGGCTAATAAACGGCTTCATTGCATTGTCTTTACTGCTATTACAGTTAAACGTTAAATAAACTAATAACTTCTGATAGAAAACCCATTATTTAAACACATCAGTGTGATGTATTATCATCCTATCTGTCGTTCACATCTAGCTCAATCGCGAGAATTCTCCAATAATAACAACAGAGCAACTTCCCTTTCAACGAAATTCAAATGTGTGTGCATTCCCTTTAAATAAACATACCATTTCAAAAGAAGGTAAGACACCTGACCGCTAAACTGACTAATTATGATTTTTACTCTCTTACTATGATTCGATCAGGTAAGCAAGTTATTGAAAGTTGCAGATATTGTAAAAAACAGATATTAGAAAAGTTTAGGTCTGATTTGTTTCGATATTTTATTTGTTGCGGTGCGCGTAAACCCCTCTTCCCGGGGCAGGTGGTAGCGCCCAGCCCATCTGTTCTCCTCCTGTGAAACGCGGATTGAAACAGATTGTACGACTCTACGGGTCGCAATGGCTACTGCACCGCAAGGACAGCAAGTTTTACTGTTCAGTTAAACAAATTTTATGTGAGGAACACGTCGGAAGGAATCGTCTAAGCCACGCTTTTTAATGTGAGACACTCGTTGGATAACACAAAAATGTCCCAGGGATGTATAACTTCTGTGGAGGAGATCCAGTCTTGGTGGGAAGTCCCCGCCATAGCGCACTTCTGCTCTCTCTTCAGGACGGCGTTCAATTTACCAGACTTTGAAATCGAGGTAAAATTATACCTGTACGCCCTTACGCCTGGTTCATTAAAACGAAACAAACTCAACTTGGCTGTATATTCCCAGCCACATGACTTGTTACTGTGAACATTCACAGTGTTTGTGAGTTAACGTTAATAATGGTACGCCAACGCAATTCTGTGCTAGTGATAGAAAGTCAGTTAGTTAGCGTTGGTTTGTATAATAACAGAAATAAACCGTCAAACCAGACATCTAGCGTACATTACCCAAAACACAGGACGTGCTGACGGTTGTGTTAATGATTTCATTAAAGACAAAAGTTGATGTGTAAGTGTTTAACTTAGTAGTGTTTGGTTTTGTCTTTGTTTTTCAAACTGCGTGATTGAACTATAACGTTATGTCGTACACATATGAACGGTCTGTTCGTATTTCAGCGTTTAAAGTCGTCTGTTCATTCTCGTAAGACCTGTTTTCATTCTTTCATTTTGCGTTTCACGCCGCAAGTGGCGTCGAGTAAGATTGACTCAAACTTTTTAACGTTGAGACTTGATTAACTGGATCACCTGGGCTTGTTTTGTTGTGCCGTGTTGGTCCTTTGTTATAAACTCAAGCCAAGTTCATGATTGTTGGGTTACAAGTTTATTGTTGGATAGCAGGCTGCCTTCGAATTGGTCATTGTTCCATACAGTCGGTTTTGTTTTTGTTATTATTTAGCCACTTTACAATGATGCTGTAAAATTAGTCCCAGGTTGACCGACCGATGTAAGTGTAAGCCAGAAACCTTTAAACAGTCGTTTTTACATTGACACCTCTTTTTTTTAACGTCTCCCCCTTAACTTAGACAACAGTGAATTCGTCCCAGGCGTCAGTAAACTCGGTCCATCCCGACCCCCACATGTGTGAAACGTGCTGGTCACTGGCTTTGTTATTGCAGGAGGAATTTGAGGTGCTGATCACCGCGTGATGCTTCCAGAAAAAAAAAAGTTATAACTGGCCTGATCAATTGGAAATTTCACAGTTGAGATCAAGCCCTGTTTATGGCGGATTATTTTATGATAGATTATTAAAAGTGTTTGCAGAAATTACTTTTTGATTTTTTTAACTAAATAAATGAAAAGTTTATTACTACTATTAAATAATAATAAGTATTGAATTGTTATGCAGCAGGTGCTGTTGTTAATTGTTGAATTGTTTATTTTATGCAAAATTTTGTTATAGCCTTTTTTGCTTAAGGATAAAATATTTTAATTAAAAGTCATAATTTAAACAATACTTTTAAATTAGTTGCTTTGCCTGTAGGTGCTATATTTCGTAGAGGAATGATGCCATTGATCAGTAGATTATTAACAAACTAATTAAGTTGAAGAGGGAGTATTTGCTTAAAAAAAGCCAATTATCAATTTCTAATTGGTATGTTGGATGATTTTGACTACTTTTGTGCAACATCCTGCGTATGTTTTTGCAAACATGTCCCGCATATGTTTACTATGTGCACAGCTTGGTAATCTTATTTAATGCAGTGATCGCAGATTACAGGCAGCGTGTGTCAATGCAGTGTCAAAGGATTTACATTCAGAGGGTGGGAGTCTGTGTCAGGCGTAAGTCATTGACCGTTTCGCGATTCATCCTTGCATCCTAATTGCATTCAGTGTAGGTGTCCAAGGTCATTCAGCACAAAAGCTCTCAGTCCCACTTCAGTATCCTGGTAACTTCGCAGCCGTGCGTGAATGGGACTGTGAATAATCCAATCGGTTGCTTTAATCTTGTGATTGAGACGTTTTTCAAGTCATCCCTCACATTGCGCCAGTCTTCTATTATAATATCAGTTGTCCCAATGCTTATTAGTGTTGGAGTGGCTGTTAAACACGGTTAGGAGTCTGTTGTCTTTGCGTTACCGCAGAAGGTTGTAAATCCTTGAGTTCAGGTGCATAAATGTTGAATTGAACTTTTATTTCCTTGCATCTACTTTGCGTCTTTGGATTTCTGTCTCATTTACACAAGCCAGTCAACACAGGTAAGTGGGAATATAATCAAAGCTAATTTCCCAGCAGGAAATGATTTGGTGATGCTTTGGCTTACATTTTCATGTACCTCACCTATTTGTTTTCAGCCTTTGTTGATCTTATCCGGGGCTATGTCTAAAAAAAGCAGGTGGATAGTTCAGTAAATAGATCGCAAATCCAGTTGTAAGAGGATACAATGTCATTTACGTAGGAGAAAGCCTACCCTATAAGGCGGCTGTATGACTGCCGGTTTGTCTTAAATGAACAGATGTACGTTTATTTTCTCATTCACCCGAGTTGTCATGTAGCCCATAACAATCTCACCTGTTGAATATGTGTCGCTTAAATCAAACTTTGACTTTTGAACATTTTGTAATAAATATAAACAAGGAAAAGCCAAGTCAAGAATCTTGTTTTATCAAATAATCGTGCATTATTTTGCTATAATAAAACTTGCAAAAAAATTGCTGATGAGTGTCACAAGCTTTGTGTGTCAAACACAGTGGATATTACAAAGGCAATGATCCAGTGTGAAGTTTAAGGTGTTGGCCAGCTCCTTTTCTTCTCAGGATCCGTTCTGGGGGCTGACAATGGAGATTCTTCTTGGCAAGCTGACAAAACGGCTCCTTGCACATTGTTCCTTGGTTACACTTCACAGTCGCGCTTCATATCTCTGCCCTAGATGAGAGAAGGGCTCGGCAGGAAGAGGCCTTTTTCGCATGGGCTCTCTCCGTGCTCTTTGTCTGTGTGAAGCACGCTTGATTTCCTGGCAGTGTGGCTGTGAAACGAGCCCTGAAATCCCACCGCCTCCCAGAGCTGAGAGAGGCCGAGTCCTTCAGGATGTCCCCCCCTCACCCCTCATACACAAACACAGCCGACTCCACACAGAGGATGAGAGTTGCTGTTTTGTTGCTTGTCTGTTTTCCTATGTCTTCATTATCAATTTGATGGTGTCTAGAAAGTGGGTGGATAATTGATCTGTGAGCGTTTGTTCCAAGCATTTGCCTCAGCAAAAGATGGGATTGAGACTTAATTTAGTTTCTGAATTGATTATTTTTGGTGGGCAAAGTCAGAAGTGTGAGCAGCTGGAGAAAGACGAACTCATTGAGCTGATTACGCAAAGTTCTCATTTTAGGGAACCAGCCATCACAAGCACTCTGTAATTGTGTAAGAATTGACCGTGGTTGCAGTCGCTCGATCCTTTTAGTAGATTTGCAGCCATTTCCATTTCTCCTAAACCAGATGCCGGTTTGTTGACTTGTTCATTTTTGCACTACTGTTCAAAAGTTTAGAATTTGGTGTATATATATTTTTTTAGAGAAATGACTCATTTTATGTCTTCATTTTAATGTTTCTTTGATTAATAAAAGTATTAATGTCTTCAAATTAAACGATTTTAATTGCACCAGACATCTGAGTAAATGAAACAGTCGCAATAAGTATATTTTAAGGAAATAGTAATTAAATTTTAATTACGAGAAAGTCAATTTGTTTGAAAAAGGGCTCAATTATAAGACTGGCTGGATTCTGTTTGCACAGGTTTGCTATTTTTTTTCTGTCTTTACTAATGAGAATCTCTGACTGAGCGAGTTTATAATTCAGACTAATTATCGCTTGTCTCTGTCAGAGATCACATAGGCCATTGTGCAGGAGCTCATTAAGCCTTTGTCAAGCTCTGACATAGCACGTCCACGTGTTCGCTGCCAGCTGTTTGTCTCATCCATGATCTTGTACATGGCAAAATTTTCTCAGTGTCTTCCCAGTGGGTTATCATAAACTCCCTCCCTTTCATCTTCTTCATCTCACCTTCAGCTTAGGGTACAAGTGCCCCCTTATGCTCTTTCCTCCACCCAACTTGGGGTTGTGTGTTCTGCCAATGTTGAAAAGAGCCTCATTCATGTTCCTCCTCACACTTCTGTTCCATCATTGGCCCTGGCATGAGCATGACTAAATCACAGATGGTGGCTTTCTTTGCCTCTCCCCCCGGAGAGCTGAGATGGTCGTAACTGGGTGCTGGTGTTCGTCTGGGGCACCTTTTCTTTAGGGCCTCGCGCTGCTTGATTGTAAAGGGAGATTTAATCTCAATGGGGCCTGGCGGAGCGGGCGCCGACAACGGCACTTGTTTTGAAAAGCAGATGGATTAAGATGAGGAAAATGGATTTGTGTCAGGAGGATCTGTAGTGCGCTCTCGTTTTGCTCCAACAACGGGTGCCGATTGAGAAGGATGGCCGTGAGCGCGTATGCTTGTACATGTGTGAAGCCTGTGTTGAATTAGCAGCTTTGATGTGTGAGGGTCTCATCCTTAGTAGAGCTCATGCGGTTATGAGGAGGAGGAAGTGAGCTCTGGCTGTGGGATTTGCACTATTAATAACTGATGGGTCATTAGGCCATGTTTCAGACCCCAGATACTGTTGCTTTAGAAGGACCGCTCTCAACAATCTTTAAACAATCTACTCTATTCAACCAGATAAGACATTCATGTATTCTTAACAGTATCACTGTTAATTAGTGTGGAACAAATGGTTTCTTATCTTCAGACTTAAGATTTTTACCATTAAATGCAAAATGGTAACGTGAACTTTTTCAAAATAAATGAACTTTTATTCAGTTAATATACATTCTATTTAATCAAAAGCGTCAGTTAAAAAAATTATGTTGAGATAAATGGTGTTCATTTTTCCTAGATGTTGCATTCATCAAAGAATCCTTTTAAAAACTGTATTCATCTTTGGTAATTAGAAATGTTTCTTGAGCTCAGCATATTGGAATGAGTGTCAATGAAGACTGGAGCAATGATGCTGTAAAGTCAGCCTGGCTATCGCAGGAATAACTTACATTGAATGGAAATAGCATAGTTGACATTGTAATATTTTACAACATTACTGTATTTTTGAAGAACAAATGAAGCTTTGGTGATCATAAGAAACTTAATTCAAAACACTTAAAAATTCTATGACACTTTTGCTGAAGTCTTTATTTTCTATACGGAATACTGTGTCTCCCGATTTCTCTGATTCCAAAAATGAGGCCTTTAAACCGCTCATAACACCTTGGCGACTGCATAACAACCACCTAGCATCATGGTGTCGAGTTTTGCATTAACTTTGCATTCTTCATGTGTTAAATAATGACCCAATGCAACAGTGAATCCATCATATGTGCACAGCACTTCTGCCTTAATCACCGTATCCATCCACATTGTGATCAGTGACTCCCCTCCCCCAACTCTGATTGACAGGTGAGGGCAGAAGTAAATGTATCAGATGGTTCCACATGGGGTACGGGTGGAGCGGGGTGGAGTTTGTGGTGTTTGTTTCAGGCAGCTCCATTGTTGAAGCGCCCCATGGCTCCCAGTGTCTGTCTCCAGTTTGAGGCTGCTGCTCCACACGCTGTTGCTTGTTTGTGTTTTGTCTGGGATGAAGTCGAAGCCCCCATTGTGATCCTAGTTTGTCGGGTTGCGTGTTAACCCGCTTGGAGTGTGACTGTCAGGTGTTCCTCAGAGCGACTTGCTGTTTTTCGCTCGTGGCAGCATGATGCAAGAACCTGCTGGGAGCTCGTAAGAGCACGATGGGAAATCTGATGTTTAGTGTGTCATCAGGGATTGCAGCTCTCTCCCCGCAGACAGTTGAGTAGGTGGGGGCGGCAGCGATGGGGGCTCCAGCGGGAATGTCACCCTGCAGGATGGAGTTGGATGGTGGGGGAGGCTGCGTGCGTGAGACGTGAGGGACCCTCAGCCTACAGCGGAGGTGGCAGAGAGAGAGCGTGTATGTGTGAAGTATGCGTGTGTGTGTTGGAGGGTGTGCTGGGGGATGTTGATGTGCTTTGAGAGGCGAGTTTGTAACAATGGCCTGGCTAGACCCACTCATCTGCTCTTGGGGACAGTTGTTTGGAGAGAAGCCATGGTTGTCTTGTCTGTTATGCTTATGGTAATGTTTCCTGGTTGTGCTCACACCACGACGCACTGTTCACTGATGTTAAAAATAGTCAATGTCAGTTTGCTCTGACCTCTTTTTCAGACTAACTCAACCTGAACTTTGAAATTGGATTGTCTTTCTATGCTATAAACAGTCAAGCCTGTCTTGTTTTTGGTATTAGCCTATTACTACGACTACATGCTTGGGTATAAACTAGTTGGTAGTAAATGTAGCTTAATTCAAACTTACTTCAAATCTGCTGCATACATTTTGGTTTACACTTTGGGTCTAAAAGTCGTATTTGAATCACACCTACATTCAGGCTCAACTTAGACTCACAAGCAATTGACAATTGTGGAACTGTTTAGATAAGCAGGAGATTAAAAATGTTAAACATTATAAAACATTATTGGTTGATTTGTAAGGAAATCACCTTCAGAAAATATTCATAAAATCCCTTATACTTTCTTTTTAGGTGAAGCTGGATCACAAATATTTGCATTAATATAAGCACATTTAGGTAAATACTTTAATAAACAGTGAGTTCTGTAACATTCTTGCAAACTCATGCTGCCACTGTAAGTAAAGTTATTTTGCAGTTGTTATTATTATATTTTGTGTTTATAAGTATTATTGTGCATGTGTTAAACCCCAATGATCAGTTTTGTTTTACTTTCCCTGTCAAACTAGTCCTGTGTTAATGGTCCATACATAAGCACATTATTGCACCAGGTGGTATGGCCTAATATCCTGTTCCAAATGTTGGCAACAAGACCACCAAGTGGAGGCCACGCTAGAGACTTGAGAATATGGGGAGGCCATTGTGTGGGGAGGTTTCCTAGAGTTAATGATCCCCATTCAGTCGCTTGTGCAATGATCCCAAACCCTGGATGTGTCTGGCCACCCATCCATGGCCACCTGTTGCACCTGGCCCTGACATTGAGACTGGGTGTCCCAGCTCTGCTGTTTAAGCTGCCCTGCCCTTGACCCTTTTTGTAATTTGACTGGTGGGTGATATGCGCAAAATATTATTGAAATTAAGTCCAAGAATGTTTTGCATTTTACACAGCCATGTAATAATGCCTAGTAATGAATTCAGTATTTAAAAAGTAAACAATAATCTCATTCTAATCTGAATTAAATAACTCTCTAAGAACATTTAAAAAAAGTAATACACATAAATTTCACTGGATGAGCTATAATTATTTATACAGTATATATTGTACTTGCAGTAGAAAGTAAATAGTTAGGGCTGTCAGAGGACTGAATGTCTTGAAGAATAAGTGGTAATAATTCACTTTCTCACTGGTGACTCTGTTATTTGGGCAGCAACTTTATGCATGGTTAAGTTCTTGGGAAGAGAGGAACAATACCTTATCTGGATTGTATCACTTCGTTGTACGTTCTCCTCAACTGGCAGTCCATCATTGCTCATCAGAAACTGTTCCACTGCAAAAACGTAATACAAGAAGGAAGTCTAAGTTATTGTAAGATCCATGGTTAGGTTGTGAAAGTTTTACTTCATAATGTTGCTGTAATGTTACGTAGGTTGAACATGTGCTATCAGGAGATATAGTTCAGGGAGTGGGGTGGACGTTATACAGTTTTCCTGTAGCTCCCTCAGCCAACGAAAGCTGTTTATGGCCATATACCGTATCTGTAGAAGGTTTCTGGTGTGCACCAAGGACTGATACTGGAGGGCGGCGAATGTTTTGCCAAAGCTGCCATGGCAGATACCCAAAACTTTATCAGTTACGTTCAGTTAGCCTTGAGACTGATAAAATATACAACCTAATGATTTAATAAACTTTTTTTTTTAAATTCTTGAACTGCAGATCATTGTGTCAGCCATATTAAAGATTTGCTTAAACTATTAAAAGGTATAGTCTATTCTTAAACCTTCCTCTATTATTAAAAATGTCAGGGTGAGTAAATGATGACAGAATTGTCATTGTTGGGAGAACTCTCTTTAACCTTGGACCGGACTGAAAATGTTATTGCTAATGACTCATCAAGTGCTATCACTTTGGTTTGCCATACCTGTTTTGCCAGTTTGTTAAGAAAGAAGATTGAGGTCAGAGATCTTCAGGGAGCTGTTAAAGGAGACTTGGTGAAGTAAAAGGACACGAACAACATTAATTCCCCTTCTCTGCCATCTGAGCCACTGAATGGCACTTCAAAAGCGAAGTGGGGTTGGGTTAATCCCCCGCAGTCGCCCTCAGGTTTGAAGTGTGATCAAAGTCGAGGCTGCACTGATAGATGGGCCCACTCTGGCCTTCTTACTGTCAAGAGACCAGGAAGTTTAGTAGGGGTAACATAGGATCTGAGGGATGTGTGGAAGGCCGGAATGGCCCATCACTCGAAAATGATCCTGGTGAATATGATGTTCATGACTACCCCAAACACAGTGCTGTGAAGAGATGTATACAAATAGAGAAAGACATGTAGAGGTACAAAATTTGCCTTTTTGTTACGGTGGATACATTTCACCTCTGGACTTCCTGTCCGAGCAGTCTGCCTCCTTCAATAAGGAGTTTCACAGACACTTTAGACTCTTTATTGAGTACCTGGAGGGGATAATCAATAGCTTTTAAATTGCTTCAACAATCAACCCAAAATAGCCTAATAGATTCAGCGTGTTAAGCAATACCACTGACATCTTTTCCTAGAGAACAATCTAAGGACAGTGCGTTTTTTTTTTTTTTTTTTTTCACCTTAAGCACAAACGTGTCTCATCCTGTTTTTCAAGCTCCCTCTCTGTTTTTCCTTCTGCTGACACTGGGCTCCTGGTTTCCATGCCTCTCCACAGCCAGGAGGTGTGTGAGCTGACCCTCCGTGACCCCGTTCTCTCCGCAATTTCTCTAGAGAGAAACGGCAATCTGCAGCTTGACTGAATCTCACAATGAATGGATGGGCTGCTTCTCTTGCCCTTGAGTTAATTTTGTAGTGTCACTCTTCTCTGAAGGGATAAAGGGGGAGGATGTTTTATACGGTAGCTGAAAAGTGCTCCCTGTTGCCTGAGGGACTGAGCGGCTCGCTGAGTCCCCTTAAAAGGAAAGCAATCGCAGTAGCTAAGCTCCTTGAGATGGACCAGTGATGGAGCACTGGCCATTTACATTTCTCAATCTCTCCCTCCCTCTTTCTTGGTGACATTGGGCATCCTGAGGAGAGAGAAGTGCATGCTGGGTCGGGTTGTGCTGGGTCAGCCTTGCCTTCACCATGGCTGTGGGCTCATGCTGTCGCTTAGCTTCTCTTCTGCTCCTTTCAGTAGGCTGGAGTTTGCAGTCCTACTTACTGCCGCTTCATAAACCCTCAATAGCTGCAACACAATGGAAGAAGACGGGGGTCAAGGTTAAACCTCAGTTCCATCTTATTTGCTTTATCGAGATCTTGGAATTTTTTACGTGAATTTTCAATGCAGTTACTGTTTTTTTATTTTATTTTTTTTACCATGTCATACAAGGATTTTACCGTGCATCCAGCTTGTTAGGTGTCAGGTGATTTTCAATCATACTTTCATACTCTTGTAGTACGTTGTTATTTATATTGACATTGACTTGTTGCTTTTGGTATTGGTTTTATCTAATGCTTGCTTTGAATTGTCATTAAGCTAGAGCTTTCATCTAGAGCAAATTGCAGTACACTAACTATTGCGAAAATCTCTTCAGAGCAACCCAGGCTGAAGTGTCATGAAAGGTCATGATGGTAATAGCTCATGGACTGCCACTTCAAAGCATTGAGCGTACACTGGTACCTAGGTCTTTTATTACTTGGCTATGCCAAATGTTATGATTTCAATCCATCGGTTTGCTTCAGGAAAAATTACTTTTGACCAAAGCCATTAAAGTTGTGCTACCATTGGTACTCGACTAGGGGTGGGCGATATGACAGTTTTTGATTTGTGGATGATAATTTCTCCATAATCTGCTTTTTAAGGAATATCGTAGTATCGTGCTATTTTATCATCTCCGTCTCAATATGCTGTACAACGTGACATACATTAACATCAGTGTTAACTCAGTGGTAGAATTACACCGGACACTGCACTTATTCGCAATCACAAAAGTACATGATTCGCTTTAAAGTCTTGCTGATTTAACAGTTCATATGTGTGATGTCCAGATGCGCTTTTCCAGCACATACACCTGAAGCGTGCGCGCACTACAAGCCAGTCAAATAGCATCTAATTACTGAACTAAGATATTTATCACATGTGATTGTGGTAATACTGTCAAAAACACCGTTGCTTGTGTCTAAAGTGAAAGTAAACAATCAAGAGAAAAACGTTCCGTATATTAGATGCGTGCAGCTCTTCATTAAAGGGGTAGTTCACTCAAAAATTGTAATTGTCATTATTTACTCACGTTGTCCCAAACCTGTATTAATTTCTTTCTTGTGCTAAACACAAAATAAGATATTTTGAGTAACCAAACAGTTGCTGGTCCTCACTGAATTTAATACAGTGTTCAACAGAAAAAAGAAACTCATTCAGATGAAACGAGCTGAGAGAGAGTAAATGATGAATGTAGTGTAGAAGTATATAGTGTTTCACCTTTATGTTTGTTAATTCAATACTGCAGAATTCACCTACTCTTCCTGAAAAATAAAAGCACTGTTTGTTTTATTCATATTATGTTTATTTGTAATGTGTATCTATTCGAATAACAAGAATAAAATGACAAAATATTTTATCTTTGCTCGTTTTGGCCTAAATATATCTGCCCTTCTTTATTTTATAATTTGTTACCTTGAAAGGCTTTGTTTTTTATGAAAAAGGCAAATTAGTTTGTTGGTACTGCTCAGACAACTTGCAAAATAGTAAAATCAATGACAAAGAATCATGATGAAATTGTGATGTTTTTGCCATATCGCCCACCCCTACCTCTGTAATTTGCAAAATAGTCTTAAAATCGAACTTGAAAAATAATCGGTATAAAAATCGTGATTAGTGAATTTTTTTAATATATTTTTTCCATATCGCCCACCTCTATACTCAACCTTGTACTGTCATTTTGGTAACACTTTAGTTTAGGTACCAGTTCTTTTAATTAGTTGCTTATTAGTCTTTTGGCTTTTTATTAGTACCAATAAAATGCACATTAATGGCTTTTTCTGCAAGATCACTTTTTAGACGGCTTCATCCTACCCCATGTTAACACCACTAAACTAAAATGAACTATACAAGTCATTGTACTACAATTGGGCTCTGTGTTGTGTGTTTGCTTGCTATGAAAGAGAGAGTTAATGCAAAAGGTGCATTTAATCCTTTAAAATATTTGCATATTGCATTGTTATGTGTGCTTGGACAGACGAGGACTGCTGCCTTACCTGCACGAAACCCACTGTAGCTTATTACCCTAATTAAGTGTAGTACTTACTATGATATACCCCGACTCTATGTGCTGATTAATCAGTCAAGGTTGACCTTGGGCTAAATTACCACTAACACACAGGTGAGAAAGCCAAGGGATAAGAATGAGTAACAAACATTCATACAGGAAGTTTGGTTTATTCAAGCCAAATGGTGTGTGAAAGTGTTTTAAAAGCTCAAATTAAGGTGATATTACTTTCACCTAACTTTCAGCGCACATCTAGAACGTTTTTTTTAACATGTGGCTCTTGCAATCAAAAGAAGTTTGTCAGGTTTGTTCCTGAACTGGCTATGGTTGAGTGCCATCACTCTACAGGCAGTTCCTTGTAACGGCAATTTGTCTTTCTCTGGTTTCAGTCATAACGCATAATGACAACCTTAGAAGGTAGTCAAACACGATCCGTTTCTGCAATCCTTCACTTTTAGCTTTAGATAAAGAGTTTTGTAACAGGATGTTTGTTATACAGCTTCGAAACTGTATAAATTCAATTCAATTAGAAATGCATAAATCCACATTTACTATTGCGAGCGCCTCACGTTACGCGGCTTCAGTTCGCCACAACATTTTCTCATCAGTGAAAGAGTGGTATAAAAATGTCAGGCTGGGCTGTTAAAACTGATATCATTTCATCAGTTCATAAAAGCAGCTGCTAGTTAAACTCAACCCTGCTGTAACAGCTAACCTCCCCTGCTTGCTGTTTTCTGTTTGATAGGAACTTGAGCAAGCACTACTGAAACAAGACCAAGACTTCCTCTCAGACCTCCTCTGCTCCCTGCTGAAAGGATGTTACCAGCGGAGAGACATCACGTAAGCACATTGCCATCAGTGTTTCCTGTTTCTACCTCATAGTCACAATGTAACTGAAGTAGCAACAGTTGTGTTCTTCCATATTATGATGTGCATCACAGTAGAACTGATGAAAAAAAACAGGATGAGGATGTTTTAATTAAATGCTGTGACATCAAAACTAATTTTATTTTGCTAAAATCAATAAAAAGGTCCCACTTTATATTAAGTGGCCTTAACTGCTATGTACAAATCACTATTGTGGTTGGATATGGGTAGGTTAGGGACTGGTTTGGGTAGGGTAGGGATGGGTCAACGGTGTAATTATGAATGTAATTACGGAAATTAATTTATTTAAATAATTTAAAAAAAAGTAATATGTAAAAAATATGGATGTTCACAATAAGTGTATTGTACTAAATGAGAAATTGAAATGTAAGTACATAATTGGTGGGACCAAAAAAATGCTAAATGTGTTTAGAAAATAAATAATAATAAAAAAAATGGAAAATAAAGTTCAGTCAGTACTTGTGGCAAAAATGTTGATTTCCATACAATAATTTCCAGTTACCCCCTGTTTTCCTAAAAAAAAAAAAAACTTTGTTTACAGTGCGTCTCCAATAATTGATCGGGGCAAATCTGTAAACATAAAACCATAATAACATTTTTAGTAAAACCACAAGACAAAAACAGCATGACTGTTATCATTTTCATTAAATTAAAATTGTTTACTAAATTCATTTTACAACCTTTTCTGTGCAAAGTTATATCTAGTTTAATAATGTTATTGCCATGAAAAAGTAGTGCCCTAAAATGACTATAAACATCTTCACAGTGCAAATTTAAAGTAAGGGTTTTTATCAAATGTAAAATTGTACATTTTCTCTTAAATCTTCCTTAAAGAATTGTCCCATTCATTTCCATTGCAAGTGCCATACCTCTTTAATCTAAATAAAACATGAGTTGAGGCTTTTTTATTATGTTTTTTTTTTTTAACCTTTAGCATAATGCAACAGTTAAAAAAAACTTGTTTATTGAGAGTTCTGTTCTGTGTTTGGTGATTTAGCAACCCTCCTCTGTTCTCTTGAAAGATCTTGCGCATGTTATTGCCCAACCAACATCCTGTGCTTTACTCCATCTCCATCTGTATGTGACCAGTTGCCCATAGTAGCGCTGTAGTCGTGCAGCTAGGTTACCTGCCGCAGTAGTAGGTCAAGGGGCCATGGGCCCCATCCCTGTAAAGAGTGTGAGTTATTGTGTGAGTCAGTGCTGTGATGAATGACTGGCCCCTAAAGGGAGCTCCCTTCCATAGCGGTGCCTCATCAGCAGCAAAAAGAAGTCCGGTCGATGACTGGGTAGGCAAGAATGATCCCTTTCGCATACTCAGGCAGGCCGTTAACGGGACGAAGGGTTTTATTGGATTCGACAGCAACTGGCATCCAGGGGGAGGCCGCGGGGCACTGGCCTTTCACAGAAGTGTCCTTTTCATTCTACATGTGCTAAACGCCCCGGCAGAATGGGGGAGGGAGTGTTACGGATGAGAGAGGGGCAGAGAAAGATGGAATGGCAGGGGGCCTGCAGCTGTGAGAGAGATCATTCTGCTTTCTCAAGATAAGCCTATTCTTTCTCTCCTTTTTCGCACTCTACCTTCTCTCTTGTTGTCCTGAGGCTTACCCTTGCCCTATGCATTAGTACCAGGAACTGGGTTTTGGGTTGATCGAGTTTACCCCACCCAGAACAAATTTTTTTGTTTTCTATTTATAGCCTATGTCATCACAAAAAGACATAGTAATAGAACTTAAATCATATGAATAATTTATTTGTAAATTATAATTATAATCATAACTTAAAATTGATGTGAAAGGCTGCCGCAAAGTAGTTTGTTTTGCCTTGTGTTCATAAACAAATTTTTAAATATACATTGCTGGATGAAAACAACAAAGATGTGAATAATCGTGTTCAAAACTTGATTCGCTTAGAAGGCCTGCACGTATTACAGTGGAAATTCCTAAATGAGCATCCAAAGAGTCATGTGACTGCCTCAAGACATTTGACTGAATAATTTACTGAGATCACTGACAATGATTACTTTCCAGATATATGTTGACATGATGTCGCTTCCAGACATCAAACCATGAAAAGTCTTGTTGCCTATTGTTAGCAAACCTACAGATTGTCAGAGCATTTTGAAAACTTTTAGAAATAACATTTACTAAAAGAGCCACAGTGGCCACCTCTTTGTGCCTTTGTAAGCCAAAATATTCTTTTTTTTTTTATTTTAGGATTCAGTCCTTTAGCAGTTACCTGGAAGACATTATCAATTACCGCTGGGAACTGGAAGAAGGGAAGGCCAATCCACTGAAGGAGCACCAGTTTGAAGAGCTGCCACCCCACACACAGGTGGAACTCTTGCACAGACTCTGTGACTATCGTCTTGACGCTGCTGATGTCTTCGACCGGCTTAAGGTAGCAAGCTTGTCATAGCACCAATAAAAAAACAGATACAGCTGTTTGTTTTAATACTCGCCATAGCAGAAGTAATCAAGATGTGTTTTGGTCTAAAATAAACCTTGGGTTTTACAGGGCCTTGATGCAGATAGTTTACGTGTTGAGCCTTTGGGCCAGGATGGGAATGGGGCCCTCTATTGGTATTTTTATGGTACGCGGCTGTACAAAGAGGAACCAGTCAAACCAATGTCTCCCCAATACAGGTATGGAGAGGTGCTTTCACAAAAACCTATAAGAAACGATGGAAATTGTATTTGTTTGTGTATATGAACGTATATAAAACATTTTCACAGTGACTGTTACGACAGAGAAAAAAAAAGAAGAGGTAGGCCACCGAAGACGTCTGAAGATAGACTGGCCACGTAAGACCTCTTTAAACATCCATTAAATGCATTGTATTAAAAGCTGTTGTATAAAGACTTCCTAGTCATAGTTTGGTGCTTAGAACTTGCATTATTTAGAAAGATAAGTGTCTACTCCTGCTTGCTTTAGGGAGGAGGAGGGGGAAGACTCTGTGAAGGAAGAGGATGAAATTGTTGTGGAGCCCAAGCCGGTAATAGGTGAGACACTGGAAACAAGTATTTCTGCTTTTAGTTTGTTTTAGACCTGAAGATAGCAGGGTTATTGAAGAACCATTTTTCCTTTCATTAATATTCTGCACAGTAAGTGCCCAGGGCGGCTGTAATGCATGTCTGCTGCAATGTGCATGAAATGCTCTTTCAGCAAAAGCATGAAATGTGGAGCTTTCATGACACAAGTTGAAATCTAATGCTAGTAACTCTGCCAGCAGTTGTAGCTTGGTGAATAGTTTTTTTTTAAGAGATCAACCTACTGGTTGGTAGCTTAATAGATGTTGTAGTATCTGATAAATTTGAATTAAAATGATTTGTTGGTCATTTTTGTGTGCTTTGGAGGTTTTTTTAAGTGATCTTTGAACATGAATAATCATTATTGAATATGTTGAGGCAATATTTGTGTAATGTGTTGTCAGAGCATTGTGAGCGTGGGGCCTGGTCTCTGGTGTGTGACACTGAGGAGCAGTGGGTCAGTCTGGCCGAAAGTGTTAAGGACAAAATCTCTCCTCAGGACCGGCACCTGCACCGCATCATCACTCAAAACTTCCTGCCTGAGATCAGAAACATGATTGAACACAAGGTGAGACAATTCACTCTGTCTGATGGCACCTCATGTGATGTAATCATGAGTCATGTTATGAGGCATAGGTTATAATCTTAGTTGAGATTGCCATCTTTATGGTGGCAAATGCAGTTAAGCAGTGTCAGTAGGATGTTTAAATGTTTCTTTGAGATTTCGTTTGAGAACAATTTGATTAACCTCTTGTATTTTAGAAAACATGATTACAAATCTTTTTTTCCTCTATAGAATTTATTTAGTAACTTTTTTTTTTATTTAAAATTCAAAATGTATAAATCAAAATCAGGACTAATTATCCTTTATACACTGGCTCGAGATTAATGTGCCATGCAGGGTTCATTGTCCTTAGGGAATAATGGTATCTACATAGGGTAGCAGATTAATAATACTCAAGTTTAACGCTATTTCCATATTAGATAATTTTCATATGCAGATAGATAATAGATTAACTAATCTTTGCTTTGTCTTACCAGTGAGAATCTGTCTATATCAGATGCATGTTGATATGCACGTTTTGCAGTGGTGTTGACATGTCATTTCCGTGGCTAATCAAGACCTATTAGAGTGTCTGGTTGCCATAACTACCATGCTCCCAGCAATCACCATTACATACCCTCACTGTAAAATGTATGTCTTGCTTCAGTGCTTCCAGCGTTATATAACTTCAGATTTTCCACACCTGTACATAGATCTGTAAAGAACCAGATATTTTCTTTCGCAAGCTTGATGCAACGGGTTTTTATCTTGGACAACTGCCTCTTCAAATCAAACCCATCCACCCACTCTCTCACACATGCACACAAGCAGTCTCACAGCCCTGTCAGAGCCAATCCATCTAGCCGTCGTCATGTGGCAGGCTCTCACCTTGAAGAGAGCTGGAGCATGGTGATTGACGGCCTGCAGCGCTGCAGGTTTTTTGACCTCTTAAGTGGTGATACCACAGACACTCCATCTTCTAGCATGGGATTAAGTGTTGTAGGGTAATGCACAAAACTGAAGATCCTAAATATACTGAGATGGGGGCTTTGTTGCCATGGGCTGTTTGGTTTTGTAGGGACACCCTTTAACCTTCCTTCAGCCTCTTGGTTAAAACAAAAGGCATATTCAGGAGGGGTTGAAACCCCCTTCCAAGTGACCTATCTGACACCCACATATGTGTATAACTGACAATGTTTTTCTTCCCTAGGAGAAAGAGATGAAGCAGAAGCTACTCAATCCGCCCAAGGAACACAACAGCAATCACCACACTGAACAAAATGGCAGCAAAGAGAATGGGGTTGGCATTTTAAAACCCACGTCAGCACTTTCTCGTTTATCTGTGTGATGTAAGCTATGGTTTAATTTATGAATTTGTGCAAAGCAGACGCAAGTCACAAATGAGGTGGACAAGCACAAGGAGGAGGACCTGGAAAGACAAGTCCTGCTGGCTGAACAACGGAAAGAAGAAGAGAGACTGCTTCAGGAGGAACGGGAGAGAGAGGAACAAGAGAGAGTCAAAGCTGTCGAGGGTGAGTCACACTCAGGGTAACAGGCGACCAAAGTTTCCTCTGAAGCATGATCAAACACACACACTGTAGCTAAAGCACATTCTGTGGTCTTGTCTCAACATGGCGGTTTTGAAGTCAGCATGCTTTTAACCCAAGGCTGCTTTAATCATACAAAGAGCTGAGCTAGGGGAAACGATCAACCTCACTCCTCGTGAGAATCATCTAGCTCTGATATCCCTTGTCAGCGGGTTAATTAACTCTTGATTGTGCTGCTGCTGATGGGCCTATCCACATTAATGTATTATGGATGAAGATCAGGCCTGCAGTTCTCTCCAGTGGTTTCTTCCTCAAGCTCTTTTAATCCTCCCAGCAGGGTGTGTCAGTCAGGGCCTTTAATGTCAGCGTATAAAGCACTTCTCTCCTTTATCTTGCCTGTGCCCTTTGATCAAATGTGCCTTCTAAAGCTGCCTGATAAATTGCTTGTATTACTGCTTGATTTCGTTTGCAAACTTTTCATCACCTTGGCCCAGGCAGAAGTGGGCAGGTAACAAGTGCACTGTTAATGGTAATAAAAAAAAAAAGTGTAAAGTGCTTTGTTACTCTCATTCACTGATGTGTTTTTCTATGTTTATCAGAACGTGCTCGTAGAAGGAAGCAGCGAGAGGAGAAGGCCTGGTTGCTCTCTCAAGGAAAAGAACTTCCCCCTGAGCTGCTGAATCTGGAGACTCACTCACCTAGTCGCCGAACACGTCGCACCAAACAGTTGTAAGGACTTTGTTTTAGCTCTCAAACTAGCTTTGAAGTTTGCTAATGGTCTCCTAACACACATTTGATGTTGACAAGTAAAATTAAGTAATCTGTGCAAGCTTTTATGTGTGGTTCAGTTTTCCTATACGTTATTCTTTTTTTCCTTTCTGTATTGCAGTTATGACATAGATGATGATTACACTGCTCTCTACAAAGGTACGTTTGTACAATGGTGTTTGTGTTGTGGTCAAACCACAGTGTTTGATTCCTCATTCGAAGCTTACAGTAAAGTAGAAGTTCCTCTGTAATAATGTAAAATAATTTTCTTGTCAGTGTTGGAGGCCCTCAAAGCACACAAAGATGCTTGGCCTTTCATGGAGCCTGTTGATGAGTCTTATGCCCCCAACTATCATGAAATCATACAGGTGGGCATACAAGATGTTATAAAGAAATTAGTTTAGTTTGACCTTGTTAAGAATAGTTACAAATTATGTAAAATGTTTTGTCAGACTCCAATGGACCTGTCCACCATTGAGAGAAAGCTGAATGATGGGGAGTACGCCGCTAAGGATGAGTTTGTGGCTGATGTAAAGCTTATGTTTGAGAACTGTCTCGAATACAATGGAGAAGAAAGTGGTAAATATGATTTTTTTTTTTTTTTCTTGCCAAGTTAAGCAGAAGAGCTAAGCAGAAGTGAAACCGTTTAAAAATAATCTGCTCAACAAAATGTAGTAATGTGTAGCAGTGTTTAAAAATTGATGAGGAAAGCAAGTCATACAAGTATTGGAAGTATGTGGAGAAGCTCTGACATTGATTAATAGAGAGTGATTGAGCTGTCCTCTAGTGCACCAGGTCCTGCAGTGCCACAGAGACATTCCAGCCCCGCAGCTCCCCTCCCTGGAGCCATCTATCCATCAGAATGCACTCCCCTGGGGGTGGCGGGGTCAGAGGTCAACTGTGGTTCTGTGACCTGGTTGGTGTGATTTGCTGTGCATAAGGAGATGAGATTGTGTGTGTGTGTGTATATGAGAGAGTGTGCTTGTGTTTACCTGTCTGTATCTCCTCAGAATATACAATAATGGCTGAGTCCTTGGAACACTGCTTTAGCCGAGCCCTACTGAAGCATTTCCCTGCTGAGGATGGTGACACGGACGAAGAGTTTCATGTGAGCAGTGAGGATCGTGACCGCAAGGACAAGAAGAAGAGCAAAAGTCACAAACAGTCAGGTCCTGAGAGCTTGATCAGAGCCACTGAGCAAGTTCAAAAACGCAAAACATCCAATAGTGGAAAAGGAAACAATCAGCAACAAGATAAACCCAAATCTGCTTTACAATACCCTCCCCCACACTACATCAATGGTCCCCCATATCCTCATAACATTCATCCAGGACAGCAGCAGGCTGGCATGCTACATCCTGCTCAACAGGTTAGACTACACTCTATACACAAAAAAATTTGTTTATTGTTGACAGCTGAAACAACAGTTTTGACTTATCACAAAAGTACTTTTGGAGCACTTTTTATTGATGGTACTTTATAAGAGATGTGCTCTTTTTGCCTATAGTTTCAACAATCTGGAGGTCCTTTCGGACCTGGAATGTATGCTCAACGAATGATGATTGACCCTCAGTATCCATATCCTGGACAGAGACCCCTCATGTCCAGGCCACCGGTGGACCATGCAAGTCAGCATATATCTCAGTACAACATGCAGGTGTGTAGTAATCATCCAGCAGTATCAGGTTCAATCATTTACAATTTGTTAAGTTGCGTCTCGAAGGTCATTTTTAATGGTGTACTTTCTTTTATTTTTAATCAGAGTTCCCACATAAATGGTCCACATCTTGGTCCTAGATACCCAATTGGACCCGATGGCCAACCACTTCAACCTCCACATCAGCAACATACTTATCCTGGTCCTACTCATGGCCCATCTCTTGGCCCAAGGCCAATGACCCTTCAGCCAGGAGGTTTCTGTGCTCCTCCACCTGAAGGCAACATGTACCCTTCACAGCAACATCCAGAAGGACAGTCCATGCAGCCTATGGGGAACCGGTACCCCAGGCCAGGTGTCCCAATACATAGTTCCTACCCTCCTTATGGCCCCCATAGGATGAATTTGCCCAGAATGTGGCCTGCCATGAACCATCATGGGCAGTCGACACCTGGTGGACCTATAATGCAAGAGCAGAGTTCTACAAGCCAGCATCCATACCATAACAACATGATCCGTCCTCCACACAGTACTGGTTATGCAATGACCAATGGTCAGTATAGAAATCCTTCTGTCAGCTCCCTAAGTCCCATTGCCCAAAGACCACCAGGGGGCCCACAGGTCTCCAGGCCACATTTGGCTTCCATGCTTGATAGCCCAGAGATGATTGCTCTCCAGCAGCTCTCTGCCTCATCAACTCAACGTGTTGAGAACTTCCAGCCCGCCCCACAAAGTGGTGGTAATGCTTTAGCTTCTGCTGCATTGTCTTCTCCTGAAAACCAGCTCATCAGGCCTGTTAGAGATAGTTCTGCAGACATCCAGCCCACTTCCATATCGCCCAAAGGTAAAAGTTGGTATTCCTTGCCATATTTTGCAACAACATTATTGCTTTCAATTAAAATGGGATATGCACTTGCAATTATTTCAATGCATATTAACGCCATTGTATATCCCAACAGGTTCAAGTCCAAAATCTGGTGATAAACCGTCAACTGGAGAAAATGCTCTGACTGAAGCTGACAGACATTCTCATCTTAATCCAAAAGAAAAATCTGAGCAGCTTTCTTTAGAAGCATCTCTGCCATCTGTGTCCAATTTAAGCATGGAAGGCCCTAGTCAGAATGAAGAGAAACCTAGACTGTCAAATCTAGAGAAAATCCACAGTGATAACCACCCAAATTCTCAATCCCAACCAGGTCCCCCACAGCAAAAATCTGTGGAAGAATCTTCATTACCCCTAAATGGTCCTCAGAATAAAACCCCAGATGAAATTCCTGAGTATTACTCTCAACAAATCCATAAACATCTTCCACCACAATTTATTCAGAATGGTTCTCAACGACAGTCTCAGAATGTTCCTTCACATGTTCTGCAGAATCTTGCACAACAGATGGCACAAAATGCATCTCATCCATATGCTCAGAACAGCTCACTGCAAGTACCGCACAATGGATCAGTCAGAGGGCCACAGGCAGGACCTCTTCATGGAATGCCACAAATTCCACCTCAGGGGGGTCAGCCTGGTGTTCATCAGCCTGCAACCCTCAGCTCTCTACCTCCTAGCCACCCTGTATCGCATCCACTTGCTCAGCCCTCTCCAGCTGATCAGGGAGACCAAAGGCCTTGCGAGCCTACCAGCAGGAAAGTGTCAGGTGGGAGTACATCTTCCCAAGATAACAACAATGCTAACATGAGAACTGGGGATTTCAAACCACAGCCCTTCAGTCTAGAGTCCCAAACCCAGCTAGGAAGGCAAGATCTAGCACCCCTTCACAATCAGGCTCCTCCAGTACACTCTCAGGTTCCTGAGAGTAACACTGTGACCCAATATGGTACAGCTGAGCCAGCACATCAACACTTTGGCCCACAGATGGGTAGAGGATTACTCCCGCCAAATCACCAGCCTTACCCAAACCAGGGACCACCATCACAGGGAAATAACCCTCATCAAAATTCTGCACACTATCCTGCTTATCATCAACAAGGTGTTCCATACCAGTACCGCATGGCCACACAGCATCCTCAAGGCCAATCCAGCATGTATTCTCAGTTCCAGCAGCAACAGCAGCAGTTCTATCAGCACCCCCGACATGGCAGACCTGGATTTTCATCTCAGGAGTGGCCAAGACCTCCATACCAGCCTCAGCACCCAATGATGCCCAATTCTTACCCATCACCATCCACTGGAAGTTTTAATGGTCAACACAAGGACAGTAGCATGTCTCCACATGGCTCAGATGGATCTGTTGGGAGCTTAATGTCACCTAGTCCTTTACCCGATGGGTCCCATAACAGTGCTTTGGAAAACCGAGAGGATGGCAGCCCTGCCAAACAGGCAAGGACTGAAGAGCCTTCAGAACGGTCTGAGAGCCCAAAGGAGATCTTGGACCTGGACAGTCATAATGCAACAGCCCGACATCGTACTACAGCTCAGCCACACCCCAGTTTCCCATATGGGCCCCGTGGCATGCATCCCAGCATGCAGCAGAGTGGTGCTCCTCCACCCCATATGGTGGCAAGTGGTCCGTATTCTGGCCAACACTTTCCCAGTGGACATTTTGCACCACAGCATCCTCATCCACATTTGATGGAAGCTTTACAGAGGCCCCAGCACCTGCCTTTCTCTCCAGGCCAATCTCGCATGACTATGTACAGGCATTCGAATGTTGCAGGACACTTCCAGGGAATGATGGTTCCTCAAAGAGCAGTGGTTGCAGAACACTTACTTCGCACTGGGTAAGAGCTCTCACTTATCTCTCAGATCTTATAATTGATTTGGATCCAGAATGATGCACTTACTCATTCATCTAAATTTGTTCATGTAATGCCTTCACTTTACCTTTAGTAACTCTCTTTCTTGTCTGATAGGCACCAGTTGTTGGGTACAGCATCTCCCAATGGTCCAGGTAATAAACAAGGAGTATGAGAAGTAGTATTTCTTAAGAAAATCAAGGACAATGTGTATCTTTTACAATACTGTTACATCCTGAAATATACAACAAAATGGAGACAACAACAAAAAATTTAGGAGAATGTTGATATGATCATTTGCTGAAAAAGGCAAGTTATTTTTATCATTTTGAAGTCCTGATCCTGATTGAGACATGCTCAACTACCCACCTATAAGAGAGAAGCCATTTTGATAACCCATCCTCGTCTGGATTAGCTGCTCCTTTGCAGGAAGGAGGAAAAGGAACAACTCACAGTACCAAGAGGTGGGCTCATTGACCAAGGGAGCTGTGAATCTTCTCAGTCCTGGTTATTGCTCAAATACTGTTTGAACTTGATAATACTGGTCTGCAGCTTCTCTCTTCAGCCTGGAATGTCTCTTTGGCCTCATTTCCTACAAAGGAACATCTCCAATTTCCTTTGGATGGGCTGTTACTTTGGAAGTAATTTTTTTTCCCCAGCCCATATGAAGAGCAAGATGTAATTTTACAAATATGTGTTCTGGTTTAAAGTTAAACTCAGGTGTAGTAAATAAGGTACTGGGGCTACTGGAGCTTTTTCCAAGCTCTCTGGACAAACTAGACCCGGGTGCCTTCATGTACTTGTTGAATGTTTGGTGAAAGATTTTAGATATAGTAGTAATTCAACTTATGGAATAAAAGATTGATCTTGTGCTCCATTGCGAAAAACCTTAACTGGAGTGTTTTAATGAGGTGATGTTCATCTCAACCAAAACCACTTGGTTTCTGTGCATTGTTTTAATACTTCAATTTGAAGATTGTCTTTTTTTCTTAGACTGGTAGAGAACTTGGCTGCTCTATTTGTTATGCACTAGGAATAGTCTTTCATACTGGAATTAGTGGCCTTGGACATAAATTAGATGTGCGCTCCTTTGTATGGGACTAAATTCTAACTTTTCACTCAAGTTGTCTCTATCTCTGTTGTGTTCCATATTGATGTTTTCAGAGGCTGAACTAGCCATCTTTCACCTCGTAATATCTACAGTTTTCTAGTAATCTATGGCTTTTTGGATTCCTTGAACGCTGGTTTGTTTTCACCTGATATCATTCATCACTGGTCATCAATCTTTTTTTCTTTTATTTTTCTTCACATATTGGAATGTAAATTGAATTTTTGTCTCAATTGACAACCAGCTGGAGTCGCAATACTAAAAATGCATTAGATTAGAGAATATACATCAGCCTTAAAACTTGTGAAAGTACCACTGTAGCTCCTTTTATCAGATAGGAGAAATGTTGATGTGCTCATATTTTACATGTATGCTTCCTCTTTTAATTCACTGTACTGAATGTGTCCTCAGGGTGTAGTGGTTTTAATACGGGTATTGTCAATAGAATATTCATAGAAAAAAATTGCAATGAAATGTCACTGGAACTGTGATTAACTTCAATTCATCTGTGATCTTCAGTACAGACACAGGAACTGGGCAAGCAGTGCTTGGGGTTAATAGTCTTCTTTGAATTATTTTTAAATGCTTTTTTCCATTTTTTTAATGGGGGGAGAAAGATTGATTGGAAAATGAACTAAGAATGGTTTTGCTCATTTTAATTTCTCCCACTATTGTTGTCCTGCACTAAATTAATTACTTTGAATATCTTTTTTTTTCTCTTGGACTGTCTGAATTACTATTTTACTCTTGTTGACAAACCATTGAAAAGAAATGGCAATTGGTGAGAAAATGGCAGCAAGAATATCTACCTCATAATGCCAGAATGTGGCACATTCTCCATTCCCTTCATTTGTTGGACAATTAAACATCTTTTTTTATGATTTACAGCTTGATTCATTCATCAACACTATATATAGCCTTAATATGTTCACTTGCAAAACCGAACGGTAATTATTAATTTATCAGTGCCAAGTTTGAACATGATTAAAACATCTGCATTCCACTTTTTGAATGTTGGTGTTTACAACCATAAGTGAAATGAAGGCAGCATCCTAAATGGTTTTGCCCTCATTTTGCAATTTTGAGGAATCCATGCTGAAGTGGGAAAGAGGTAGTACGCTTTTGTGCGAAGGATTTGAGTGATTTTTGTGGTACACTGAGATCATTTGTCCCAGAACCTGCGATGGTGCAAAATGTTGGATAGTAATATTTTAGTATTTTTGTGACGTGAACTGTTTATATGTATTTTATGAACTAGGGATATGGAAATATTAGCAGCTGTGAGATGACATGGACATTGTCCACCACTGTGTACCTGTCTTTGAAGATGTATCACTTTAGCAGTCTGTCAGAGGACTCTTTTCTCCACTGTTAATATATAAAGGGATGATTTAGTTATGGACTACAAGAATGTGTGAATTTCGCTGTGTACAGATGTTTCTATTTTATTTTATTTCACCTATTGGTGGGTATTGGGTAATGGATCTGTATCTCTTGAAATCCACCCTTCCACATCTCTGCTGTCATTTATTCTGTCTGTACTAGTTAGTAAAACTAGTTGGTCTAATGTGAATCATATTTATTTGCTTTTATGTTTTTGTAATTTTTTTTTTTTTAATATATAAATGTGTTTGTTTGTTTTGAAACGGTTCACTTTACCTCAATAGTGAAGATGGCATCCAAAACAACACCTGTAACTTTCATTATGTAAAGTTTACAAGTTCTTACCTGACTGACAAATTATTTTGGAAATGGACCGAAGTATTTTCTATACTGTACATTTCTTAGAATAAATTACGTTTCGTTAGATGTTGCTCTCAATTGTCTGTTCATTTCCCCTCAGAAAAACACTTCTAAAGGTGACTACAGTGACATTTTACTTTGATAATACCAAGGCGTTTACTTTGAAAAATACAATGGTGGAGTTAATTCCTGAAAAATCATGGTCAATCCTTTTTGACAACGACTTGGTACTGAGATGGGTTAGATTTTAATATACACGTTAAAAGGCATGGCCATTACACATGTACTGTATGTATAATATTATAGATAACCCGTGATATTCTGTCGCTTGTACTACTAGTGAACTACTTTTAGTGCAGAAGTCTCAAAGATTTCAGTCAGGGTTCAAACGCCTGAGAGACCTAACTTGAGATGGCAATAGTGACAAATATCGTAGCCTTATGGACTTTGAATCTTAAAAAAGAATTTAATATATTTAATTTAATGAATTTAATATATTCTATAGATTTTGAATTCGCTGAGACGTCTTTGTCCTCAGCGTGTCTTTTGTCCACGCGCACTGGAACACAGCAGAACCAATGAGCTTCAAGAAAAGACATGACGTCACGTTCTGTTGTGGAAGTCAGTGGAGTAGAAGTCGTTCAGACTTGCATCTTTTTGTTGTCCAGGGTGTTGTAAAGACACTGCCGACTCAATTGCCAGGTAAGACCTGTTTCTCTTCGTGTCGGAAGGTGTTTATTTTTTGTGAGGTTTTGGTTTTTATTCATGTAACGCTGTTTAACGTGTGCTTGTTGAACACGGTTTATTGGACAGTCCATTCGCAATTCAGTCGATCGATATTCGAAAGACATGTCCAGACGTTTTTGATGTAACTATGTTAGCATTATAAAGCGAACGTGACAGCATCTATACAGCTAAATCGTGAACTATAATAGGTAGAGTACTGCTCGACGGGCCGCTGTGTCATGTGTGGGTTGTTTACAAGTAATTGGGTCTGTAACAGATGACCACATTGTTCTAGCAGGTTTGATACATTTAATTTATATGATATGATGCGTTTTAGTTTGTATTTTGCTTATAGAAGTAAACGGTTTCCAGCAGCTGACAGCTGGTGGTTGAAACTGGTTTCAATGTAAATCTTGCTGAGAAAGTAAAAAAAAGAAGTGCAAGCACTGGGCAAATCCCCTTTTGTATCTGTTTCAACATTGCTCGTGCATTCCTTCAGAACTAACAGCTGACAGTTATTTTTCCTTTAGCTTATGTGTGTTTTGTGTTTTAAAAAACGTGTTAAAGATTAAATGTATTTTATATGCATGAGTGGACATAGTTAGCTTTATTTTAACTGAAAAATATATATTTCACAAATTAATAATGTGAGATCTGCAAATAACTAGTGTAATGTTTTTATTTAAATTTAACTAAATGCAATTTACTGATTCAAGTTACTTTTAAACACCTTTCATTATTAAATACAAGACCATCATGTCAATCATTGAATAATAAACAAAAAAAAAATCACTTTGAATAATTAACCAGCTACTTGTTTATTACTTTTCACCAACAGGAAGAAGTTCTGTGGTTGAATTACATCCCAGCCATGCACGCGGTGTCACTAAGAGACCTGATGAGGATATGGATGTTGTTTCTGTGGTGTGCATCAAGTAACTGTGGACCAGATCCCAGGAAGCGGGAAGCTCTGATAAGGCTGGAGGCGTCTAGACGGACAGGAGGCAACGTAACACTGAACGAGAGAGAGAAAGTGCTTGATGGAAAGCTTCAGAAACTGAAGCAGCACGAAATGGAAGCAAGACAGTTCCTGCCGTCCATGCATTTCTTCAAGGCGAAGCACCTCATCGATCAAAGTCCTATCTTTAGTTTGCTTCAGAAGATGCCTAAAGGTGCAGTAATCTAATCAGATATATTATCT
>JAUMHP010000084.1:7440978-7451326 GCA_032361065.1 Enteromius trimaculatus
TCTTTTTCTTTTTTCTTTTTCAGATACATAAATTTGGGATTTTTTAATTATTATTTGTTACTGTACTCATTGTACAAATAAATATATTAAATACTTTCTAATTATTGATTCAGATTTTTAAAAATCCTTACACTGCAAAACATGCTTTTCAAGACTACATTTTTTAGGGTCTAAATATTAAGATATATTATTTGTATCTAAATATTCTTAAATCAAGAAGGATTTTCTAGACAAGAGCAAATGTATTGTCTTGTTTTCAGAAATCAAGCAATCAAGCAGACAATTAAAATAGTGTTACCCCAAATTATTTTGCTTAATGTTAACCCTTTTTTTTTTTTTTTTACTGAAAACAAGACAATATTGTTTCTTTTCTAGAAAATCCTTCTTGGTTTAAGAATTTTTATATATGTTGACTGCCTGGAAACAAGTTAAAAATCTAGAATCTCTTGAAAAGCATTATTATTTTTTATATTTTGAGTATTGTACAGAACTCACCATAGAGTTTAAATTCATTCGCTTGGCGTTGGTCTTTCTCTCTTATTTCTTTAACTTGGTGGTCGAGAGCATCTTTGTCAACCTGAACAAGAGAGAAATAAACAAATTAACTTGCAGATGTTGTTAACAGCTGTGCCAATTCGTCTCCACCAAACAAACGTACTCCAATCGTGCGGACTTTATCACTGAAGATCCTCTCTCGGCGCTGCAGCTCCCGGTTTCTCCTTCTGTCCAGTTGAACAGCTGCAACTCGGTCAGACAGAAGCTCAACTTGATTCATTGTGTATCACCAATTTTAAATCGAGTTAGCGAGTTGTTTCAATCGACTTACTGGAGGTCACAAACCCCATAAACAAACGCGTTGCTAAGAGACTCTAGATACACGTTTGAGACGTGCGCCCTCTCGCTGTTGTGTTTCATGCGACAGAATGGCCGAGATAAAACACCACGCGCACTCCAGGCCTACATACAGGTTATTAAACACTTTTCAAAACTTCTGCTTCAATCATAAATTCCACTGATGAGTGAATCCATATGTTAATGTGATTTATCGATGCTACAACGTTTAGAATAGTATTTTTTTAAATGGTTGTTTACCGTACGTTGGTATTTGTTATGCTGTGCACCGAGTTTTGAAATGTTAGTAGTTTACCATTGAAATGATAGCCTACTGATGACATTTGTCACATTGCAATAACATTACAACACTCAGAAGACAAGTTTCAATGTAATTAGGGTCAGGTCACTTAAAAAATGAAATAAATAAAAAATTCACAAACAAGAAAACAATCAAATGTATATTTCCATTCACATACATATTGTTTTAAGATTTGTCTACTTCCTTTACTAAATATTGTATGAAATTATTCTTTAATAACATGTTGTATTGTCCATTTTTGTCCTGTGCATGTTTGCAAAATAAGTTGATAGTAGGAATCCTCTCCTTGTCCGATCTCAAGACACCGATTTGTGTTTCTGTTCCTTATTGCATTTCCCTAAAATGTATTTACAAATGCCTGTTAACCTTCTTTGATTTTAACAGCACAGAATAACCACACAAATATCAATATGTGCTGTGTAACAGAGCAGGACTGTACCTGAGAAAAGTCCCAGTATATACTCAGTCCTTTCTCCTTGGCATTTTTACAGTCATGCAGTGCTGGTGTACTTCCATTACCAGGATCCGTTAGACAACGGTTCGAGTTATACGTGTGGGATTTGATGCCGCCGATGTAGATCTCTCCATTACGGTTATAATAACAATGCTGTGAGAGACAGTCAGATGAAGAGTGCTTTTTGGATATGGTTACTTACAGCAAATGTTTACACACACATACAGTACCTGAGGTTCATAGTAATGACATTCATACAGAATGGGTACACTTCCAGGAACCTGACCTTGATCAATACAGTATTTTTCCTGGATGCCATTCTTCAGCTGCCACGAGAAGTAAACAGCGGGAGTTTAGATATATAAATAGTTTAGATGGACCAATTATAAATCAACTTTACAGTTGATTTTGAGCATGTATGAATAACTTACCGCACCATAAGCAATTACGTTTTCTGTCCAGCTGTCTAGGAGAGGATATACATTTTCCAGATACCATTTGAAAGGCTTACATTTGAGTTTCTCTCGTAACTTTTTTCTTTCAGTCACATCACCAATATTGATCCCATGATTCTAGAGAAAAAAATAAGTGGAATGAATAGACTGTTAATATTAAGCTGCTGCTCGAGCTAACATTAAAACAATGTTTACTATTCATCTCACCTTTAGAGGGAGATTCCAGGCAATATTTACATTAGATTTATATTCATCCATCCAGATTTCAGCCACTCTCAGGGCGTTTCGAAGCATGGGTTTGCTGAGATCTGGTGAATATGGCTTATGTTCTCTTTCAATGTGTGCAATCTTTGAACACGGCACCACTTCAATACTCCCACCACAGAGCCAGACCTGACATATACATGTCCAACACTGATCAAATTCAAGCACTTTTCACATATATTATATGCATTCTTTTAAAAATACAATGTTTATTAATGACTTACACGTATTGCAAGTTCAACATTTTCACCGCCATAAATTGTCATTCCTTCGTCCAAAACTCCAATTTCTCCCAGGAACTGCCGATCGGCGACAAAAATACCCATGATTGAGGGACTCCTAACAATGCAAAAAAAAAACAACTTATACATTCTACTTCCATCAAAACTTAAACTGCAAACTGTAGCTTATATATGAAATAAATTATGGTAATAGCTTATACATGATGCGGTAGTAACAGTACTTGCTTTCCCAGCATGATGACAAAAAAGACTCATATGTATGTAAAATTGAGGAACAAAAAAAGTAACCGTTTTAATAAATGTTGCATTGGTCACTCAAAAAACTCATTAAAAACACTGAATAATTTAGCAAGAGTTTTAATAAAGTTAAAAAAGTTTAATAATAAAATGTAATCAACCCTCTTAATAAACTGTGTATTGTTCACTTTTAATTAATAAAAAAAAAAACAGATTCAGTATTAAAATAAGAAACTATTTTTAAATGGTTTGCATGGTTCACTGAACTGATTCATTCTGAAAACACTGATTCATTCAGGAATCTTATAAAGCAACCTTTTTTTTTTAACTGTTGCGTTGTTCACTCGTGTTGTGCTGTGCACTAAACCGATTATCGGTTTTATAACTCTTAAATTATTTGCTTGAAACACTGATTCATTGTGTTGGCCGGAGACTAGTTAAAGTTGACTTTACTTCATATTATTTTTCCTTGCATTTTATTTTTAAAAATCCATGTGTAACCTTCCAGGGGCATTTAAAATGAGCAACAGAAAGTGAAGGTGATAAACCATAGTTAGACCACTTACTTCCCTGGTAATGATGGGTCGTTGTTGTACCATTCTGGCAGAAAGGACTCATACATGCACCAGAGGTTCCAGTCGAAGCCATGAGCAGATGCGATATACTCAATAACTTCCAGTGTATCGAAACGCACATTGTCAAACACTGGAGACAGCACTACTGTCCTGTCTGCTTTGATTCTTGCTAGTAGTGGCTCTGCCCTAGAACAACACACAGTTAAATTTAGCAATGATTTAGGGGCAGTTTCCTGAACAGGGTTTAAGACTAGTCCTACATTAAAATAAATGTTAAGAGCTGTCTAAACTGGAAAAGACTTGCACTGAGATATCTTAAAATACCTCATTGCTGTTGTTTGGTCTTAAAATGTTCACAGATAATGCATTTTTTGTGAGACATGTTTCTAAAAATTCTTAAATGTCCTAAATTAGCAAAGGTCTAGTCCTGGCTTAATCTAATTCCTATCCGGGAAACCGGCCCTTAATGTCCCTGTAATTACGAAAGCCTGGGTAAATATTTACCATTCCAAATGAACTTCAATGTGTGCATCCAGAATGGCTACCGCCTGACCTGTGGCGGCTTCCCAGCCTGAGATTCTTGCCTTAGCAAGCCCCATCCGCCTTTTATGTCTCACTTTCTTGATTAATCCAGGTTTGTCTTTATTAATTACATCAATATATCCATCCAGAGCCAACTGCAGATCCTCTGTCAAGAAATGAAAAATATGCAACAGAATGAATTGAGTTTGATTTCTTCTAAATGTTCTATTAATTATGTTTATTTTTCTTTAGGAATATCACATTTATGCTTAACAAACAACTGTTTAACAACTGTCTACTTGAGTCTAATATTAGGGGGAAAAGCATCAAATAATTAAAATATCACAAATATTAAGAGTAGAACTAACCATTTGAGCTGTGGTCGTCTACCAGGATGATCTCCTTTAGCAGATGAGCTGGAGTTTTGTCAATGATACTGCGGATTGCTCTTTTAATGACTGACAGAGCCTCGTTCAAGTAGATCAGAATCACACTAATTGTTGGCAGGTCTTTAGGGTAGATCTTCACGGTACATCTGGAGTGTGTGTACGTATATATCAGAGGAATAAATCATATATTAAAACAGAAAATATAGAAGAGCTGTAAAGCGGTTACCTGATGTGTCTAGTATCAGGGATGGTTCTGTTCAATGGTAATCTGTTACTGAGGAACACGTTGTATCCAAACTCCTGAAACTGCCTCTCTGCTTGCACCTGTTCCTCTTCGGTGAGTTCAGCTCCCCATGAACTGAAGAGAGGTGATTGTGGATACAGCTTCTTCCTTGTCATTTTCTGTTCCACTGCAGGCTCTTTGACTTTTTGATTTTTGACCTCTATTGCTCTGGCTGAAAATAAAAGCATAAGTGTTGAGACAATGATAAAAATAATATTTTAATGAGCACAAACTCACCTATTTTATAAACTTGATCTTCTATTCTCTTCAGTCTTCTGAGAACCTCCAGATTTTCTGGCCTTTGTAAACTGTTGTCACTTTTTGTCACCTGTCTGATAAATGACACGTACACAAGGCTGTAGACTACGACAGCAAGAACTAACAAACACAGGACTCTTGCAGCAATCTTCATTTTTTTAAAAGAGAACAGTAAAAAAAAAAAAGGAGGTATAAGAATGCCTGTACATAAAGCTGACTGTCAACAAAGGTGTACTTTGATTTACGCTAGACACCTAAGATATGAGTTACAGGAGTGGCGAAAGCATTCCTGATTTGGTCAGAGGCATGAAGTCAAAGTTCCAATACAACCTATTAGTGTCTAACATAGAGGACATTGTATTTCAAACAAGTGTTTTATTTAATTTTTCTATATTTCTATTTTTACATTTTTCTCCTGTGATGCAAAGCTGTATTTTTTTTTAATATTTATAATTTATAATTTTTTGGGGGGTCAAATTTGTTAGAAAATATTTTTAAACAAGAAACATGGGATGTAGCAACACAAAACTGTTTAATAAAAAACAAAAACAAAGAATAGCCTTATTGTTATCATTTCTATTGAACATGTACAGCCCCTGTAACTTCAAAGACACTAAATATTAAATATAAACAAAATATCTCATTCTTAAAATAACATCCGTCTTATTTCAAATGTCTTCTAGGATTTGTGGGGCAAACACAAGATAATGCATCACACTCGTACAAGGAAAAAAAAAACATGCTGAGGCTATAAGGTTGAATATCTTTATTTATGTACAGAAAAAAGTAAAACTAGACAACACATGAGGACCAGCAGAGATCTGGCTGGACACAGGAGCAAGTGCCTTTTGTTTAATAGCTGACTGTTTTGGCAGGCTTGGTCTCTCCGATCTCAGCTTCCAGGTAGCGGTAACGGCGATGACGACGCAATGTTTCAATGGCCTTCTGCTCGATGGAGGAAGGTGTGATGCCCAGATCTTCCAGTCCTGGGAGGTCAGGGTACTTCATGTCCGTTGTGTGGAACTACAAAAGACGATTTTAAGTATTCACGTTCTCGACAACATACAAAATCTATCATTTTGTAATGCTCTGAAACACATACCCGGTCGACTTTATCACGGGTTGTCCAGGGTTCGAATGGGTTCATCTCAAAAAATTTTGCGATGAGGCTACAACCAGAGAACAAAGGTATTATTTGTGGCTGTAAACTATCAGGACAAAAGTTTTTTTGTCAAAATATATTCTGTTAACCAATGGCATTTAATGTTACATTCATTGCAAAAAAATGTATTATTTAAATTTACTCGAGATGCAAACTAAACAGATTTAAGAAAAACAACGAAACACGTAGTTAATGTATTAACTAACATGAACAAATAATAAACAATGCAGTTATTACACTATTATTAATCTTTGTAATTTAATCCCTACATTTTCTTTAATCTTCACATTTAAAAGGAGCACTGTGAGTTGATTTTTCAGGAAATGCTTACTGATAGAGAGGGCGAGGTATGGGGTAAGCCAAATATGGCCTGTGGATCAGCGCATATACGTACTCCACCAAGTCATGAAGTAGATAACGATTGGGCCTGTGGAGCAAGAGATTCATTTCATATCGTTTCAGACACAAGAAATCATAGATCGGAAAGTGTGAACTTTCCAAAATTGGTAGGAAAAAAAAAATGTCCCAGTTCTTACCCAACTAATGCATATGTTTTCCCATTAGCATCAGGGTCTTTGATGGCATTGGTAATGGCTTTGGCCACATCCCCCACCTTTGAAAAGTATATTATTGCATATTTAATCTGGAATAAACATAGACCGTGATCATTAATATTTACTTGTGTTTAAATTGGTTGATACTCACATGAACAGGCTGTTTGACGGTCTTCTTGCCCATTGCAATAAGAGGAACAGCATTGCCAAACCAACGCATGTCTAAGCGACAACAATTACAGGAAATACCAATTAACAACTGACTACCTTTAAGAAGTCTAACTTCTACTTCGTTCATCACAAAACACATACAAGAACCAGGCATGTTTTTTAATATTTGTGATATAATCAGACACCTACTAGCAAAGTGGTTCAAGAATCTATCCTCTCTTCCAAAGCACTCAGAGGGTTTCATAATGATGGCATCAGGAAACTCTTCTCGCACCGCTTCCTCACCTACAGCCTGCAGGAGTTAAACACATGACCAGTTATGACTAGTAAATGTAGGGACTCCAGTTATCCACTTTACCCATCAACTTTAGAAAGGTTTATCAACATCGGCAGCCTAAATAGCCTAAATTTGGCTGTTGACACACCTATTGTTTTTAATTAATCGTGTAACATCATTAAACCGTTACCTTATTCCTCAGGTACTTAGAAGGGCTGCGGATATCTGCATTAAGGTGGGACATATGGATGAACTTTTTGATTCCGGCTTCACGAGCTGCCCTTGCGATCTGTTGGGGGATGGTGACGAAGACGTCTTCGAACTTGTAGTTCCTTTATAAAGGGAATGTATCAGTTAATTTCATGATGGATACATCCGATTTATGGAGCTTCAAAATAATGGCCATTATCCACCAGCATTACCAAGCTTGGAAGAACCATTTTTTTTTAAAACTCAAGACTGTGTTCATCTGAATGAAGAAAGTGGCATGGCTTGGGGGTGAGTAAAATATGGGGTAATATATTTTTTATTTTACAGTAAATTATAACAATAGTAATACTTATTTTGTTTTTATTTAGCAATTTTCAATTTTATTTAGTATTATTACAAGTGCTACTATTACCTTTATTATTATTATTATTACTATTAATATAGCCACACTGACAACGTTGACCAAATTGTGTAACCCTACCAAAAAAAACACAGTAAACATATAATTTCTTTTAATTGGATTTTTAAAAATCTATAAACAAAACATTGCATTTTTTCTCAGAAAAAACACTTTTTTCCCCCCTCCAAATTGTGCAGCCCTTTTTTCTAGTACCTGGTCTCCCACTCTCTTCCCACAAGGTTAATCACCACGTTGGAGTGAGAAATCGCTCTTTTGATTGATTCCTTATCCCTTGCATCCCATTCCTGTAAAAGCATAACAATGCATGTTATAAGTTTAGGCAACTTTCATTAGAGAGACTCTTCCGCTGGACATAACACAAATAGCGATGAGTGAGTTTACCATAAAGATGATCTGGCCCAGATCGCCCATAGGTCTAAGATACATGAGATCGTACTGGTCACATCGGTGAGGAATCACGATCTGGGAGCCGATACGTCCTAAAAGAAACGCACACAACTTTTCAAACCAATGGAACATCAATGGATGGTATATAAGTGAATGAGGCGATGAATAATATCATAACTAACCGAGTCGGCCAACAACATATCTCCCCAGAAAGCCAGTGGCTCCGAACACTGTTGCAGCTACTCCACTGAAAGATGAGCGGCCTCCTTTTCCTCTGGGCACCACAGCATGATGGATCTTCCTGTGCTGAACCGTCACAGGACCAGCCGCCAGCAACACTGGAGAACAGGTGCCTAATGAGAGAAGAAATAAACCATGTTAAACTAAAAATATTTAAGTATGTTGACTGAAACGATTCAAGTACACAGATGAATCTGTATCTCTACGTATATAAGACGAAACATAAAACATGCACAAAGTTTTCTTGAAATGTTTTAAAATCTAAACCTACAATAACAAAAGTCCAGCTATATTTTTAATTTGTTACACTTTACAGGGTTAACGTTAACTGAAAAAGCACTACGACTTTGACAATAAAAACATATTAACATGTTAAAGGTTGAAAAACGTTTAAAGGAAATAGATTTGGTTCAAAAGAAGCATTTTGGGCATATCATGTGCTTTTGTCTGTTGTCTATAAATACTCTTTGGGTATGTTTTGTTTGACTCTTAGTCTCCGGTTTTGCTGCACCGCACACAGCAACCCTAATTACTGCATTAAGTTAAAAATAACAAAACTAACAATTTCTATATTACAATGTCGTAGTTTTAAATGTTGTAGCAGCATATTTATGACAAGAGTAACATACTGCAGCTGTACTAACATACAACTGAGGCCTGATGTGTTCAGCCGGGGTCACAAAACACAGGACAACGATTTTGTTTAAACATCATCAAATCGCTTTATCGCTCGTCTTGTTAACATTCTCAGCCATATTAGTGATTATGTACAGTCACGCTGTCTGTATGGTAAAGTAATCTATCTGCGAACTCACCTGAAAGCCTGGGAAGGACACCCGCAGGACGGCAAATCAGAGTGACAGCCGCCATGATTCTGGCCGTCAGCACGGAGGACGGAGGCTGAGGAGGGTCAAACGCAAAGCGAAAAACGCGAAAGCTGAGTGCTATGGTACGGTAAGAACGTATAAGAAGATTTTTTTATAATATGATGTTAAAGATGTTAAATACCTCAAAGAAGCAAAAGCTACGCTATAAATATATATCAAAAAGTACACAGAAAGCTTCGGCTTCAGACATTAGCTTATTTAAAGGATTTTTCCCAAACTCTTCACTAACATTACCAGTTAAGGTAAGCCTAGAAAATGTATTTATGTTTAAACGTAGTATTACGTACAAAATACTTAAAAAGATCACTATAGTTTTCAATAATATGTAGAGATGTGAGAACCAGAAGGGGGTAAGTGACATTTCACCAACTTTACAGGAAGGCCAAAACAAAAATGTACTGTAATTTGATATGACGTTGTGTACTGATTTTTATGATCATGGCTGACAGTATTCTTTTGTCATTAATAAATATTTTATATATATACACTACCATCCAAAAATATGGGGTCAGTAAGATATTTAATGTTTTTTAAAGATGTTTTCATCGAGGCTGCCTTTATTAGATTAAAAATCCAGAAAAAACTGTAATATTATGAAATATTATTAGAATTGAGAATAACTGTTTTCTGTGTGAATATATTTTAAAATGTAATTTATTCCTGTGATACAAAGCATCATTACTCCAGTCTTCTGTGTCACCTTTCAGAAATCATTCTAATGATGTTTTATTATCAGTGTCGGAAACAGTTGAGCTGCTTAATAGTTTTTTTTAGGATTCTTTGATCACTAAAATGTTAAAAAGAGAAGCATTTATCTGAAATAGATAATAATGTTCAAAACTAATGTTACAGTAGTTTACTGTTTCACTACTGTTCAAAGGTTTGGGATCAGTACATTTTTAGTCTTTCTTCTTTAAAATAATTAATAATTTTATTAACCAAGTATCTACCAAATGAACAAAAAAGCCATAGCATAGATTTACATTTTAGAAATGTTTTATATTTGGTCAAAAAAATTATGTTTTTTTTTTTCTTGTTATTCATCAAAGAATCCTGAGGAGAAAAAAAAGAAAAATATATATATTTGATATATATGTATATATATATATATATATATATATATATATATGAAATCACAGGTTCCAAAAAATATATTTGTCTGCACAACTGTTTCCAACATTGATAATTCTAGTAATAAATCAGCATA
>JAUMHP010000084.1:7451426-7498366 GCA_032361065.1 Enteromius trimaculatus
ATGCAGCCTTGATGACCAGAAGAAACATCTTTCAAACAAGTAAATATCTGACTCCCCAATTATTTTAACGATAGTATATATATATATATATATATATATATATATATATTTCATCCAAAATGTCACTTATGCCTTTCTTATTCTCACCCCTCACTATCATAATAACTTAATAATTTAATAATTACCAGCATTTTACTATGGTAGTAATAATAAATAAAAATAATTAATAAAATCAATTTTGGGCTAAATAAACTATATTGAATAAATAAGTCAAGTCAGGCTAAGTTTAAAAAAAAAAAATCACATTCAGTACAGTATTACATCTTTATTGTCATAGCTATGACAGTATTTTACAGACATTATTCAAGAGACAGTTTAAATTATTTCATTCTAATACTGAAAGGCACTACCTAACACCCTTGATCCAAAACTTTCTTCTAAAATCCCATAAACAAAATTGTCAAGAAACAACAAGGGAGAGAGAGAGAGCATATGGTAGTAAAAATCTCTTTTTTCAATTATAACAGATAAACAATATGAGAACAAGTAAAACCTTGTCTAATGTTTACATGACTTTGTGGCATCCACACAGGGTGCATGGTATTTACCTTAAGAACTCTATATACAGGAAAATATACTATTACAATCCATAAAATGTTGTATTTTTAATTCTGTATAAACATACAATGATCCACTACTTTTACTTCAAACTGCAACATTCTTGACTTGCCCTCTAAATCATAATAATCATAACCATCATCATCAACAGCTTTGCGATCATTATCAGTCATCATCAATACAATCACGCAAGTATTGTGCACATTTTGATGATCTAGTGTGCTTTCTTTCTGTCAGATTTAGTCTGAGCACGTGTTTCTCTAGAACAAAAACGTATATAATTAATCTCTTTGGCTCAGTAATTATTGCACCGAGAGCTTACAAACTCATAGAACTAATACAAAAAAACTGGCAAAAAACGACAGCGAAGCATATAAACACTGTTAATCCATGCAGTAATATTGCACAATAAAGCAGCTTTGGTACTCAAGTTCACCTTGAGTTCATTTTAACGACACTGCTAAAAGCTTTTATGCTTTAAAAAAAAAGAAAAATGAAAAAGCACACTAGACCCAATAAACATGCACGTAGCATGACGCTCCTAAATCTCATAATAATAATCCTTTCGAAATACATCACAAGCACCAAAATTATACCAAATGATTCACTTTACTTAGAAATCAATAATCATTTGACTAGTCAAAAACACAGACGACCACTCTTTGACCACTAATGTAATTCCTCTAAATTGGAGAGTGAAGATGCGGTCACACAGCTATAAATAGTGATTTTTTATATATATATATATATATATATATATATATTTTTAAATGCAGAAGCCTTACAGCATCATATCCTCTTGCCAAAATTGTCATAAAATCTACAAACTAGTGTGACCACACCTTTACAGACTACAAGTAAGAAATTGCTAACAAAAAATAAATAAATTTGACTTTTTGCCGTACAAGAAGTCAAACTGTCTAAGCCGCACAATAGGTAAGTCCAGACCAAGCGGCTGAAGTATAAACCATACACTATAAAATCATTACTTGGGGGTGTTATACAATAGGAGGGAGAAACTGAGGTTCCTGTCCTTCTGAAGAATCAGTGCTTGAGCCTGTCTGAGGTTTGATGATGATCTGAACGGACCTCTCCCCGCTCGAGTCTGATTTGCTTTTGCCTGTGTCTTCACTGTTGTCTTCCTCGGCTGAAGCTCCTATAGGACGCAGACGCTCTTCTGATGCCGTCTTGCCTCCTTTGCTTGAAGCATCACTCACCCTCTTCAGTTTGTCGTCAGAACCAGATTTGTCAGCTGTGGAAAGATAAAAGGTAGAAATAATATTAACATAACAAAATGTTCAATTAAATCAAAATCAATGGCATGTGATCAAATTCAATTAAAATGTTATATTAAATAAATATTTCAGATATATTATCATTTAATTTATTACAAAATGATACATTTTTAAGCATGACTTAAGTATCCAAACATGTTTAGGGCACTTGTATATCATTACCAATAGTAAGAATCAATCATTATTGTACAAGAACAAATTCTGACCCTTGCTTGTCCTGTTTAGAGTGGCTTTGCGGTAAGTAAATTCATAATTGTTGTCAATGTCTTTTCGGATTGGCCGAGGTTTGGGGTGGAGTTTGTTGAGACGTCCCTCTGTGATCCACTCGTGCTGCATTCCTTCATCAGGCGTCATGCGCTTTGTGGGATCCCACCTGCAAGAACCCAACAGCACAGGTTGAAAAAACCTGTTTGTGCGCGTTGTGGTGGTAATAAACATGAAATCAAATGATGACTTCACTATACATACACAAGGCAACGTCGAATGAAGTCAAGAAACTGAGGATCGTTGGTCTTCAACACACTGGCTAGATCTTTTGAGTTGGGTCGACGTTTCTTCCCTTTGCTGTTGGTGACATTCCTTGGGTTTCCTTTGGAATCTGATTAAAACATTTTAATGTTGAGACATCGGTCAAAATAAACGAAAATTAACTAAAAATGGCCGATTAATTTGATATAGTGTTTCAAAAAGTAGGTAACACTTTACAATAAGGTTTATTAGTTACATTAGTTAACATGAACGATACTTCTACAGCATTTATTAATCATAGTTAGTGTCAATAGCAGCATTTACTAATGCATTATTAAAATCCCAAGTTTTGTATGTTCAGATTAATTAATGCACTGTGAAATAACATGAATAAACAATTGTATTTTTATTAACTAATATAAACAAAGATTAATAAAGAGTGTAGTGTTCATTGTCCGCACATGTTAATTAATACATTAACTAATGTTTAAAATGACACCTTATTGTAAAGTGTTACCAAAAAATACAATTGCTCATTGTTAGGTTATGTGAGCTCAGAAGCATTAAATATTATAAACAGATGCAACTTTTGATTTTTGTTTTGTAAGTAGATGTAGAAACTAGCTGTTTTAGAATTCTTTTTCATTGTTAGTTTATAACTAATATTAGCAAATGAAAATGTGAAGTTTTACCCTTATTTGTAAGCAATCTACTTACCAAAAAATAACCTCCGTCTTGATGCAGTTTGAACAAAGTCATTTGGAGGAAGTCCCATAATCTGCAAAATAAAAAATCATGTTCAGCAATCAATGCATGTAAAATAACTATAAATATATAATAAAATATCATTTGTAACTGTATGCATTCCATACGTCTTTGACTGCTAATACAGGCTCTCACCTCCATGATACAGGCGATCTGCTCCACTTCACTCTCTCCTGGGAAGAGGGGATAGCCAGTGTACAGCTCTGCTAAAATGCAGCCCAGACTCCACATGTCTATTGCCATGCTGTACGGATGGCCCAGAATCACCTCTGGCGAGCGGTAGAAGCGGCTCTGAATGTAAGTGTACACTGCAGATGAGGATACAAGAGATCTGTTAGAGCTACACGGATTTGATGAAGCCATGTTAACAGCATGAATAAGCTTTACGGCTCAAATAACACCAAATCGTTGTCTCTCAATTGCTGTGTCACAGGTCTGCTTTAATGGAGGGGAAAAGAAATGATGAAATGCTGCTAAATTGTGCATAATTAGAATAGTAAAAAAAATTGGTGTAAATAGCATCTAGCCAAACGATTGCATATTTTGCTATGTATTGTATGTACTGGTGTTAATCACACAATCAGGACAAATCTGGTGTCAGGTTCATTACACAGGGGTTTGGCATTTACCTCTCTGTTGCTCATAGCAGCTTGATCCAAAGTCGACCACTTTGATGTTTCCTTGTCCCCTCTGGGACAGGAGAATGTTCTCCTGTTAAGATAAATACAAAGGAATACAGTCAAAATGGTGATTTTTACTGGTAAATGCATTAGTTTTTTTTGTTATTTGAATTAAAAAACAGCAAATTATCCAGTTATCCAGCTGCATGTCCAGCTGTCCCTGGTGCCAAAGCATTTTCATTCTATGGAAAAAAGGTAGTGTATTTTGCAAATAATAAATAAATAAATAAATAAAATAAAATAAATTTAGCTTAAAATAAAAGGTTACTGGTATGTAAATTAATAACTACATATTTTAGTATTTTTGCATAATTAATTAAATAATTAATTACTTATTTTTTTAATTAATAATTAATTAGCAATTAATTAAGACAACTAATAACAATAAAACAATAATTAATTTCTGTTTTATATAATATTTAATATTGCTGTTTAAAACCCTTAGAGGTCAGTAAGATTAAAAAATAAAGAAAAAGAAAAAAAAGATGCTCATCAAAGCTGCAATTATTTGCAGTAAATTAAACAGTAAGTTATGAACAGAAAGTCCAAAAGAACAGCATTTATTTGAAAGTGAACATCATAAATGTCTTCACTTTCAATTTGAATCAATTTAATGCATGCTTGATGGATAAAAGTATTCACTTGCTTATTCCGGTTTTCCAATTTAGCATTTAATTTTTCAACCTGATTCACACTTTAACAGACTTCAGTTTACCGGTTTAAGGTCACAGTGGATGATCTTCTCTTTGTGGAGCATCTGGAGGCACTTGAGCAGTGCATGAGCAAAACGCCGAATCAACCCCAGACTGAAGCCCTGGAAGTTGTTCTTCTTAATAAGCTCGTAGAGGTTCGCTCTGTAGAGACAAGAGGTCCAATTAACACGTAGCTATCTGTGACCATGTTACAAGATCATGTTAATGCCTAATACCTAGTGAACTATATATAGATATGTATTTGAGTATGGCAGTATGCCATTTATCTAAAGGCCTTTAGGTGGCAGCACAGTCTTTTTTGGCACTACCTCACTTTGAACTTTGGACAAACACATCCATTGTCACTCAACAGCCTCCTATCTTTAAGCACATCCATAAAAACAAAATCACACTATTAGAGTGTTAAACGCTAAGCATTATGCTAAAGAGCCCTTTGAGAGGGAACTCATGAAAGTCATTATCTTTGGCAGTAGGGAGGCCTAAAACAGCAGCTGTGAACAGCCTAATGTAATTGGAGACTTCACACCATGAGTGGACAAGGAAAGAGATAGGGGCCTAATCAAGGCATTAACTAAAGGATTCTGTGACTGTAACCGAAGACGGGGAGGACGCATCTGATGTCCTCTAAAGGTCAGGCTGCCAGAGATGAAGCTGCTTTTCCTGCAAAGCGACTTAATTGATCACTTTACCCGGAGGCCCTAAAGGTCTTAACCAGGAAACTCTCACTTCACTCCTAAATATGTCAACCATTGAGACAAACCACCACCACGGGCAAATGTGACATCTAGCTAATGAATCATAACTAATATGGTGATCTGCAACATCAAAACATGTATGTGTGTATATATATATATATATATATATATATATATATATATATTACATGACTTTACCTTGGCTGTGTGGTCTACAAAGCCAACATGAGGTCAAATGGAATAATAAACTTATAATTTAAAAAAATATTAAAAATGAATTAAAGTGATTTTATATTTTTTTTAGTTGAATATCCTGTTTCACTGATACGTATGGTTGTTAAACGGCTTTATATTTACTTTAAATAGATGCCTATAATAAGCTGTAGTTACAGGAAAGTATTCTATTTAAGTCCAGGACGTGACTCCTATGTTTAACACGTTACTACACAGGTTAAATAGCAGAAAATTAAAGAGATTATGTCTCCATCTAAATGATTCCAGGATTTTCCACCCACCCCAGCAGCTCGAAGGAGATGCACAGGTGGTTGCGGAAGTAGAAGTACTCCTTCATGTGAATGACATTGTGGCAGTTATCTCTGTCTCTTCTCCGCACGGCATCTAGGATCTTCAGCTCTACAAGAGCCTGATGATGGAACCTGAAGGTCCGAAGAAAAATAGATCATCGATTATTGTTAACTTTGTCAATATGCAAATTATTATTGCTATTATTGACATTGTTTCTAACGTGACACTGCAAAGTTTTTTTAAAAGTTTGGACTATAGCTCTGTCATGAGTTTAAACTTGCTGATATTTTAGCGTGGTGTTGTACATGTATTTGGTCTTGATGGAGTAGTAGCACCAAATACATCAAATACATCCAAAGACATTCTGCTGTGAGCATTTAAGAAGTATTGTTGCTGCACATATAATATATAAATAATAACCCCCATATAACATACGAGAAATCATGCCGAAACAGATCTATACAGGAGGAGCTGGGAAAGGTGGAGGGTGCACCATGACAGAAATTCGGATATTCGCAATATGGCCAACATTTTAGATGCTTAGGCTACTTCTACATTAATCTGGATACATTTAAAAATGCTGTTTTAGTTTCAAAATCACTTTTTTGTCCATACTAGTGTTTTCAAGCCTTGCCCAGAAGTTCCTGAGCTACACTGAAATGTCAAAAGCCAGTATTATATGTGAGATGCTATTAGAGTATATATTCTGTCCTCTTTGAAGGACTATGATATGAAGATTGTACAAAGTAGCGTATCTTTACCAACAGTGTGAAAATGAACAACCCATAACAGGCATAATACTGGTCTAAACTCAACATTATGTAGCACATGATTAAACATTCCTCATTTCAAAACTATAATGATAAAACAGCGTTTTCTGATTTATTCACTTGGGAGTGCAAAAAGGTACATTTTTTCGCAGGACAAAAACATTGTCTCAGTGTGTACAGAAAGAAAATGATGCATTTTCAAATGCGTTTGGATTACTGTAGATACAGCCTAAAGCGTATGGACTTTCTAGCTCATTTTTAATGCAAATCTTGTATATTACATAAACCTAAAAAAAAGAGTTCTGAATCTCTTCAGCTCCGCTTTTCATTATGCAGTACGGAGCTTTGCATTTTGAGAGGGTTTGAGTCAAAGCAGGTGAGATGGCAGTTGAAGGGCATGAGATCAGTTCTGCCCAGACACGTAATGCGATACACAACAGACACCTTTTAACACCTTTCAGTGTATCAAGTCCAGTGTAAGCTATGACCCAGTTAAGCGCTGATTAAAGACCTTTTGATGGCCTTATGAGGCTTATTTTAGTAAGGCAGTGGACTTTGATATTGTGTATATTTCATTGCTATTTCTAATGGGAACAGTGAAACATTTATCTAAAGTTTAACTTAAAGTGTAATTATTTTTAATGAATATAAATAAAATGTTTATATATTTAAAATATTATTATTTAGTTCGCTAATACATTTTTCAGAAATGTTAGCTTGAAATCAACCAAAAATTCACGGACCCCCTAGGGGCTGCTGACCCCGATTGTACCAAAGATTGCACGGGAATGAGAACAGAGCCTTTCGCACCGCTTTAGTTTCAGTTTCTCAGTACCATCTAAAGGCATTCGCACTGACAGTGGGTACTAGAAAGTATATCGCTAGCGATGCTGTTTGTACGCACCGTTCAACAACAGAAAAAAAGAAGAACGGTAACAACAGGAGGATGGAGGACGGTGTAATTGGAGCTGTGTTTTTGTCGTGTCTCGCCGGTTTCACAATAATGGACATGGCGTATACGTCAAGCAATTGAAAGAATGGAAAGAACTTGCGAAATTGAGTTGATGTTGATACAATGTTTCCACAGTATATGTTTACACTGGGCGCTTTTCGTACCCGTTTAGCCAATTAGCATTCACTTACGTTACTACTACTTCCTACAATTGTTTTAGACCCTAATCTGAAGTAGGAGCTAATTTAGTTCCTCCAAATGAAGTTCGAGGAACTAAAATCATTCCTCGTTGAACAGCGGTGTGAACACGCCAAACAGTTGGTAGTTCCACAATTAGTTGAGGTACTATGAAATGGTTCATGCTGTGCGAAAGGCCCTAATGAACCCATGGACTAGAGGTTCATTTTACCTCTTCTTATTCCGAATGATCTTGATGGCTACCATCTCATTTGTCTTGTGATCCAAACACTTCAAGACTTGGCCAAACGATCCTTTCCCAATCACCTCCAGGACTTCATACCGATAGCCTATATGGTCATGCAGGACCTGCACAGAGTATTTAGAGGACAGAGTCAGCTGACAAACAGGTCAGCATAATTATTCCGGTCCCCTTTGCGGTGGCAGACTTCCTGTTACTTGGAGAAACATCTCAATGGTAATACTGTGATGCATAAATGTTTCTCATTTGTTTATATTTTAACTAACCCTCAGGCACATATCAGGACCGTCCAATATGTGACACTGTTTACATGTTTTGACTGCAAATGTATTCTGTGTGACTGTTTAAATTGTCAAGCCTGAAGGCATTCAGTGTAATGCCCAGTAATCCTGAGGAACGTCTTTCTGAAAAGGCACATTCATGGAAGATGAGACATGAGATGCCTGGCAGCCTGTAGCTGAATTAGCCAGTCTCGTGCTGTAATGCAATTTCGTAATTTATAGAGAAGTTGAAAATGAGGTCAGTATGTCACGCACTAAGCTGTTTGCCAGAAGCCATAAAATAAATGTTAACTGAAATAAAATGACATCTAAAAAAGTGTTTGTAGCTACTGTAGCTGCCAAAGCAACTCTCTCATTTTCATTTAGTTCAAGTTCAAGTTTTAGTTCAAACACCTTGAAATATAGATTTTATAAAACCAAAGGTTTTAAGTAAGATGCATAAAAACTATATAGACAAGTAAAAAAAATCATAGATAACATACAATTAACTTAATTTAAAATTAAAATGGGAAATATGAAAATAAACAATGAATTCAAAATATTAATAAAAACTATAATAGCATCTCATTAAAACTAAAATAACACTGGCAGGCAAAAGTAATGTAATCACAGAGAGATATATGATATATCAGATTTAACCTTTAAGTAGCTGCCATGCTCATCATCATAGCCTGAATTCTGTGGGGATCCCTGGGAGCCCTCAATCTTCTTAGTGTCCAAACCCAGATACCAGATCTCAGAGTAGTCCATGATCTCCTCCTTCTCATATTCTGTTAGCTGGTTCTGGAAGTGCTTCAGTGCCGCTGTTGAAGGAAGATGAAGAAAGGCATGCATAAATAGTAAACGTACCAGTATATAATCCAATCAACTAGAGAGTCACCAGAATATTAGAGGGGGTCTAATGCTATTTTCGGTGATTCAATTCTGAAGTACATGAAAGAAAGAAAAATCCAGAGCACTTCATACTTGTTGGAGACATAGGCAGCCTCTGTCCTTCATATGTCCTGATCTTCTCAAACTTATTGATGATGCTCCTAGTTAGGGATTCGGAGAGGTTTTCCACAGATGAACCAAAGCGATTGGGACACTGTGGCCTTGGCCTCTCCTCCTGTGTTACAAGAAATGAAAGTAAGAATGCAAAAGGTCTTTAGGTAGCCATTGTATGAATTGTTTTACTCACCCTCGTTTTATTCTAAATAGTATTGTTTTTAGCTTTTTGTTCAATCAAAATCCCCCCCAAAACTATAAAAGTGCTCCATACTGCTTGTGCAAAATAACTTCCCACATAACTTCACTAACTTTAAAATTATATGAATTTTATTTTAAAGCGACAGCTCTTATATGGAAGAAAAATCTGCATCAGAATATCTCGTTTTGTGTTCTAAAGAAGTCATAAAAGGCTGTATAGACACGAGAGTGAGTAATGATAACTGGATTTTCATTTTCTGCGAGTTATCCCACCTGATTCCCTTGAGTGCTTTGCACCAGTTGTTTGACGATACTGGGTAAGGTTCCATTCGAATGCAGAAGTTTGCCATTGGTCACCAGAACTTGCTTGACCGGAGCCTCTAGCTGGGGCAAAGTACTCACCCCCGTCCCACACTTCTAAAAAAAAAAAAAACGATACAACACTCTAAGTACTGTTCAACATGAAAAACTCTACAAATCAGTAACAAGGGCCAAACGGGGGGGGGGGGGAGATACGTGAGCTTCACACAAGGGTAGTGGCCAACGGCCCCAGTGAACCGGACCCCCTGCAAAGAGGATGGAATTTCAGCGGCGCTTGAGACCGAGGTGGGGACAAAAGCAGCGATACAGCAGTCTTTCACAACCCGCCCCATCAGAGGAACAAATATATGCTCTCAATCTTACATTTGCGGTCTAATAATCTTTACACGGTTACTATTTTTCAATATAATCTTATGGAAGGAGTAAAACGAAAGGTTCCCTCGCTATGAAACAAATGTAGGGCACTGCACAAGGGAGGGGCTGGTTCATAGCTTGCAGGTTTCCCCTCCATCTCACGGTTCAAAGCCAGTGCTCGACAAACTTCTGGGCTGAAAAAAGAGCTAGTGTGTCTATAGATAGATGCGATATTCAATCTCGTATGTTATACTGCGGCTTCTGCCAACTTGATCATGACGCATAGAAACAGTTGCTAAATATAGCATAGGGGCACCTGCAGAGACCTACAAGAATACAGTAGGCTGTCCGTAAACAACGTGCAAGGTACCGCAGCTGTGCATTCAAACCACAATCGAATAAACACATTTCCACATTCAGAGGCACTATGCCAAGCACTTTATTACGAGCAGCTGTTAGCACATGCGAAGAGATTGCTTTTAGTTAATGACAGCTGCAAGGGGGTCGTTTCGCACTCAACATTAAAGATTTAACACAACGCTTTCTGTAGGTGCTTGGAGGGATCATCCATTCGTCATCTATTTATAGCGGCAAACAAAGGAAGAGCCTATTTACACATAAGCATCAGCTGTATATTTAAGCCAAAAAATATTGTGTAAGAGTGTTGGGATATCCAATTAAATTATTGAATCAGTTTGTTTAGATGATTTGCTGATTTGTTTCAGACATGCTCAGTGAAGTCTTTGAGTAACATGTCTTGCTGTTAAGTCAATTTTTAATGATAAATTGACGCAAGTGGCACAGAAATTTTTGCCAACTGTGAAATATAATAATCAGACAACCAATTATACGAACGTTGGAGGAACGTGTTTTCCACAATGTCTAGTTATTGTGGTGGCAATTAAAACAATTCAGTTCACCTGTGGAGTTTAGTCAGCTTAGGATCCTTAGGGTAGCCATTCATACGCCTGATCAAGTAAAACACATAATATATAAATATATAATTATAATAACATTTGGCTAGTGTATACATTTGACTAAGTGTACAGCAAGCAAAATGTTAGCTAAACATAAAAAATTAAATTAATCATTTGTATCAGTTTATATGAAAATAATACATCTCATATGCTCAACAAGGCTGCATTTATTTGATCAATTACTATTTTCTATATTTATGTTTTAATATGTAATTTATTCCTGTGAATTTTCAATACATACACATTTTTTAAGGATTATTCGCTGAGAAAAGTTTAAAAGAACAGCATATATATAAAAAAGTATTACTTAAAAGTATTAGTTTCTTTAAAACAATAGCTTATACCAATCCCAAACTTTTGAAAGGCAATGTATATCGAGCGTGGTCTCATGAAAGTGCATATAAATAGTACACCAAATGAAAACTCTGGCATTGATATGAAATGCACATGACTGGCATGCATACAATACAAATTTTGTTGGCATGCATATGATGTGGTTTTCTCATACATGATCTGCATCCTCTCCACAAACCTAACTCTACCCATTACGAGGCATATACACATTTTTGTGTATCAATAACAGGAGTTTTTGTTTTTATTTGGCATACCATTTGCGCACTTTCATGAGATCATATATCATATAGCTGTTTTGTAGGATTTCTAGTCAGGCATTATCCATTAAGAGTCCTTTGTGTCAGTCACTTTGCATCCTATTCAGATTTGATTCAACAGGTAGACCGAATTGTTCACAACACCCTGCACCCATCTCACAGTTCTCCTCCCAGACAGAATCAGCCATACAGTAATGCTTCACGAAGCCTTCGCAAATCAATACAAATGAATCATTACTGTTAGGTAACCGCTTATGTCTTTCTCTATGAATATAGTCTCACCTGTGAGTAGGTGGAGTTGGGTCCTATTTTTGTGTTCTCTGCCTGAGACCTGTGGGGGTGAGGGAAAGCCTCGGGTCTGGCTGACTGTGAAAGAGAGCGGAGGAAAGACGTCATGAGCGTGACGAGTGGGCGCACTTTTGCAACCCACATCTACAGTCTTACGTGTGGGATGCTGGCTATATAACTCCAGGACTCATCTCCGCTCGCTCTGTTATTCAACACAGCGGATGACTCAAGTTCAGTACACCAAGGTTGCTTGTTTTTAATTCAAAACCACGCTAATAGCATTTCAATGATGCCCACAACGTCACACGATGCAGTCTGACCGCAGAGTAGAGGGCAGTCGTGATTTGCAGACTGGTACTTAACACGTCACAGCCATCAGCTCCTAACTAATGTTCCTCTTGAGCACGAATGCGGCGCGATCAAGGATATCTGGGGTCTTGCGATGACTACAATCAGTCATGATTGCAGACATACGTGAAAACAGGCCCACATCCATCTTAATCAGGAGGAGCGTGCGTCAATAGTGCCGACAGAGAGCATAAGGACGGATGAAAAGCTCCAGCTAAACTTAGAGCCTCTTGGGTGGTGGGGGTGGGGGGTTGAGATACAAAGAGGATATTGGCGGGCCTGTAGCAGAAGTCAAACAGATTCCCCATGAAACATACAGACAATGGGATGATCTCGCCTGTATATACACACCTTGGAGATTTATGTGGCTCTCACACCCTTAATCCACAGGGTGATTATTCGCAGCGTCCAAAACATATGGCGTTTTTTGGCCAAGCAGCGGGAGGTTTAGCCAGGTTGATGTGTTGGGACTTAACTGCATTCATTCACATGCAGCAAAGTACATTCTGGCTTACGGGAAGATCAGAGAATACATGGATTCTTGTGTGTCAGCAACAAAGAGATGCATTTAGAAAACAGGCAGTAAAAATTTGTTACACTTAGACTGGGGCCGATCAGCTGTGCAATGTGAGCCACGGGCTTTAAAAGACTCATTCAAATATTAACACCTTTGAGTTGCTATGTTCAGGACCAAGGGCTTTGTGTTACAATGTGGGCCAGTGTGCAATGCAAGGGTGAGATAGATTCGAAAATAAAATGCTGGAAAAATTGCATTGCTTGGACGATTTGACATTTTTCTGACTTATATTGATTAGGGATGCACAAAATATGGGTACCACAACATTAAAAATTATTTGTTTTCCAAGTTGTAAATAAAGCAAAGATTATTGCAATAGAAGACAATACTATTTTAGATTTTCTATTTTAAAATTTCATATTTAATTCAATGCATTACTTGCTGTTTCTTTGTATTACTGAAATTTAGTAGCAATTTTTGGAGGAGCGTTTTGCTGCCGACTGCAACATCCAAGGGGTGTGGATGAATAAAGATCCAGCAACTCCATCCTTAATATACCTAAACCTACCATTCTCCACCTTCTAGATGGGGATCCAACAAAAACCCCTGGATGTTGTGGTATGTAGCGAGCCCTACTTGGTTTTTTTAGTGCATTATTTATATGATTTAATATATTGGAATTGGTTAATATTAGATATTTAATTGTGCATGATAGTTTCACATTTTTACATTTAGATACATTTTGCCACCAATGAGCTTCAAGCTCATCTTTAAAAATGTAATAACACTTTAAAATGTACATATATAAATTAATATACATTTTTCATGCTTCATATTTTAATGTTGTGATGGCTAAATTTGACTGTAGCATATAAAACTTTTCATTTTAATTCTATTACAAAAATGCAATAGAATTAAAAAAACATCATGGCAAAAATTACTGGCCAGAATTGTTATATTAATGCATGCATAAATTATACTACTAAAATAAAGGTTCTTTATGGCTGAAGAACCTCTAACAATCATGGAAACTTTCCATTCCAAAAAAAGTTATTTATAATGAATAGAGTTTTTTTTAGATTGATCTTTTAGAATTCTAAAAACCTTTTTTTAAAAGAACAGATCACTGGAAGGTTCTTTGGGAAACTAAAAATGGTTGTTTTGTGGCATCACTTTAAACACCCTAGTGGAACCTTAATTTTTTTGCGTCTACTGTGAGCTAAACCAATGACTTTCACTCTACAGTGAGCCCAATTTTATATCCCATATGCTATTTTTAAAAAACTAAATTGGTGTTTTCACACCCACCAACAATTTATTTATTTTTTTTACACATTTTGGTATTAGATACACAGACAGACCAATAAAGGATTTGGGCCACCCCAATAAATAAGAAACTATTATCATGGGTGAAACCCAAACCACACCCCCAAAAGACTCAAATACACATCATATGCCATTCTTAATACTCAAGGCTCTTAGTGCCTTTACTTGGAGCTCAGTACTGAATTATTTGCTGACAGTCACCTTAAAGGATGGTTCATACTTAGACACTGGCTTGAGATTTTTTAAGCATCCTAAGCATCACATGTTCAAACCAAATATACTCATCGGGTGCATGGTGTGCTTTTAATACGAATCTTTGACAGAACACAGACAATGCATTTCGTTACACACAGCAGTGGGATAAATCTTAATGCTGGAGTGGCAGAATGAATAGAAGATTGGGAGTCCTACATAATTTATTGTAACCTTGCACTCTAAACTTATCATCAATAAAAACCGAAAATACACAGAACGGAACGCAATAGACTCGTGTTACTGTGAGTTACGATTCTTAGAAGGTGAAGTGCAATGAAATCTGAGCAAATAACCAAATAAAACAACGTGAGGACGTTCTTTATAGTCTCTAACAAAATCTTCTGAAAAGTAGCCTGTATGTAGTCTTATAATTAGCTACATATAAACTTTACACACGCACATTTTCTTGTGATAACAGCATTATATTTTAGCCCTATTATAGGCTAATTATAGTTTTCGCCTAAATAAAACAGTTTGTAAAAAAGCAATACCAATATAGTCATTAACATGCATATAACTGAAATAAAATAAAATTCATGTAATTTTAAAAACTTTTAATATATTAAAATTTTTAAGAACGCTGCAGATATGTTTTTGACAACGCGTGCGAGGGAAGAAATGAATTGCTCATTTTCATACATTACCTTGTTATTAATTTCAGGAAACATGTCGCTTTTTGACACGTGGATATTTAACACATCCAAGTCATAAGGCATGAGAAAGAAACAACACGTTCGCTATTAAATCCAGCAGGAAACTTGCATGTGCATCTTAGGAATCCTGTGAGACACCGGACCTCGTCAGCACTGGAAAACAGCAGCGAGAACTTCGCGAAATGAAGTGTTTCCCGGTGAGGCGGAGAAGGGTTGAGAAGCTTTCGTCAGCAGGAGATTAACGCAAAGAGGCAAGCTGTTCGTCTGCTCCACTTGACGTGTATGTCCCGAGATATGCCACCTGCTCAGGTTTTCCAGCCTGCCTGCACTCTATATAGATTTGTTTACGTGCGCTTACCTATCACTGAACCCATATTCCTTCCATCATAGCATTTGTTTGCCAAGTCATGGCGCTCCTAAAGTGGTAATCCAGGACAGTTATGGCACAATGTCCGAATGTGCATCTGCACAAGTCAGCCTCTAATAACACAACCGGCTCGGAGGCATGAGTTTTTCAGTGTGTACTAGCCGCGAGTGCCTCCGCTCACAATTTCCTCGCTTTGACACGAGCTTTGAGTATGCAACGGCACCGCCTTCGCCACTATCTGTTTACTGCTCTCTCTTTAAGTTTCCATCTGTCAACGAACGATGGGACCCCAATAAATAACGCCTATCAGTACATCGTCATTCCCAAAGCCATGTGTATTTCAAAATGTCAGAAGAGCAGTGGGCGAGCCAAGAGCTTGAAAACGCCCCTCACTCAGCCTCAATAACTCCGTGATTAATTGGGCTTTGGGGATCTATAGTTGCGTTAGTGGAAAAAAATAAATAAAAAAATTTTACATCTTAAAAATGAAAAGTAGTGCTGACAAATATGTTGAGCGGTGTAAATTAAGCGATTTTGTGGTCCCCCATCGTGGGGGCGGGCAATCCAATTATAGGCTATAAAAGGATCAATTCAATATGTCTGTGATTTTAATATTAATATTACACTATTATTATTATAACACTGGTAAAATACAAAAAAATAGGCAAAATCGTAACATACATTATGCTTAGCTTAGCTTGAGAAAACACCTTAGAAGGAAACATTACAGGTATGCGTCTTGTGATACTGTATATTTTAAGATCAGAGCAAAAATTCTTTAATTTGAGACATGCACTTTAGTCCGAGACTAGCTGAAGCCTTGTCTGTGAAAGCGGGGGTATAACAATTACAACAAAATATATTTTTTAAAAATCATGAAAATGCTCCTCAAGCCGTGAGGCATTTTCCTTTCACTAAAGTGCAGAGCACTAACTTCATGTTGGGGTTGTGAGATGAGTATTTAATAGCTTAACTGTTTTTAAGTTGGCATGGCATCTTGGTGCCAGGCATTGGGAAAAAATAACCGTCTGCATTTTTCCATAGACCAACCAATTAAAAAATCTCACAGCGGGAAAGTGCCCCTAAGTCTGCCTATATGACATATACATCTTGATTGCAAAAAATTGATTGCTTTAAGCTGTACTACTGATATATTTATGTTTTATAAAATATAGATATATATATATATATATATATATATATATATATATCTTGAGGTGCATAAGTCATTTGTAATGTCTATTGAATTATCAGATGGCCATCAAAAGTCTCAAAGACAGTTTGACTTATTAGTTATACAAAAACTTCAAGCCTCCATGTGGCAAATATAGAAGGTAGCAAGTTGACACTTTTTTTCACACCTATTCCCTATAGACTGGCTCTGCTCGCAGAGAGGCGGAAGCTTTTCACTGTATCTGATGCAGTGTGACTCGGAATGTAAGCTTATTATCGAACCACCTTTCTCAAATGTCAAAGGCAGTCTGTGTATGCTAATTTAGGCCTAAGAATAAATAATAGTACTGAAAATCAGTGATAGGATGGAGAAAAAGAGGAAGGCATTTAGTTTTAGCTTAACTAAACCACTGTGGGTATTGTGAGCGCATCTATGAAAACCTAAACTAGCTAAAGAGCATTTTTTTCCGTTTCAGTGAAAAACAAATCTAAATGCACTATGTTTAATGTTTGAAGTCTCATGTCTTTCCAAACACACATTCTGGTGTTTTTTCAACATGATGTAGAATTTTCAGATAGATCCATACAGTTTTTCAGTCAGTAGAAAGCAGAATATGATTGGAAAAACATGAGGTAGAGGAAATAATAACAATGTTTTTTTTTTTAGGTTCTAAGCTTTTTACTGTAACTAATTACAACATTCAGAAAGCAAACTAGACTTACAAAAGACACTGATAGATCAATAGAGAGACAAAGGTGTGGGACGGAAGAACAAACACTCTCACTGTGGTGGGAGGAGGGAAAGAGGCCTGATTATGATTAGTGTTTATGTTACATAACACAGAGGCACTCTAGTAATCATGGTGAGCTATGAGGATGAACTGTTCCTGATGGAGTGCTCATTCAGCACAATGGAGCTCAGAGAGGGCACATGCGTGACACCCCTTTCCCAGCCCAATCCTCAGCAGCCTGCCAGCATCTCTGGTCCATCCCATTCAAGGCTCCTTTATTAAGAAAATAAGAGCTCTGCATGACTGAAACCAGTCATGGAAACGTGTGAGGTAAATACCAACACATTCACTGCTGTGGATGTAGTAATGATTAAAAGGCGACAGACTGCTTATTTACATTCTATAATCAGCCGTTTAGTGAATGATTTTATTAGCATCAGTATTTAATGAATGACCATGAAGGCACGGGGAATTGCAGGAACAAACTGATCAGGTTTTTTTAAAGAGGCTGAGTCAGGAATCCTTTGATCATCTGAACACTTTGATCCAAAATGCTTGTTTTTGAGAGATTCACCTGAAAATGAAAACTCTGTTATCATCCACTCCCCTTAATGTTGAAAATATGTAGCCTTTCTTTTTTAATGGAACATAAAAGTAGAAGACTTTCCAGACTGCTCCAAATGAAAGTGTATGGATCGCTGCAGCTGTCAAGCCTTATGACTAATGCACTAGTTTTCTAGTCTTCTGAAAACACGATAACTTAGTGAGGAACAAGCTAAAACATGAAAATATAAAAATGTTCCCGTAATGTTCCCATTAAGTTACGTTTGCACGAATGTTGTATTATAGTTATTGCTTGGTTATGAGAACGTTATTCAAAACGTTTAAAAAATGTTTAGTCTCTTGTTATATTAATGTGCTAAGAATGCTTTCCTAACATTCCCATTAAGTTCTAAAAACATTATGTTTGAACGTTCTTTGAATGAATTAGACGTATCAACGTTATTGTTGGGTAATAAGGATATCATTCAAAAAGTTTTTAGAATGTTCCATTAACAACTCAATAGCTGCGTCCTAAATCGTGTACTTGTGCACTATTCTATAACATTTTTAGTATAAATGTTGTGAGTAGTGCACTCACACTGAAAATTCCAAAGAGAAAAAGTGCATTTCAAATTCCTGGATGATGCACTTAAATAACCGAAAAAATTAAGTGTGGAATGTTGGACACTTAACACACTCAGCTTTATATATGTCGCGGAGGGGGAGGGGCTATTAGACTCTGATTAGTAGCGACAAACTGGAGATAAATAATCACTTTGCATCTGAAATATCACATCTGCAAAAAACAAATCAGAAGACAAAGGACAAAATCTGGAATGTGAACAAAGCCTTTTCGATAACATCTACTGTTACAAATGCACTACACAAGATAAAATGCAATCATTAGCATTACTATAGGGGGTGGACATTTTAGGAGACGGCACCTTCCGCTCACAGAGCTCCACAAATCTTTACCTCAGGTTGAACTCTCCTGTTCCTCTCCCTCTGTTGGGTGCCCCAGCAGTTCTGAAGGATCTCAAAGCCACAGCAAGATGGTGTGGTCCCTTCTCCACCCATGGCAGGGTCTCCCCATGCTGCGGTAACCATAGGCCTCAGTCCCACTACGTCATGTCCACTTGCTGGTAGGGAGCCCTGAAGTTTACCACAACTTCTTTGGTCTTCGATGATCTAGAGCTGGGCAGTCCAGAATGAACAGTGCGAAGGGATCCCCTTCTTTCAGACTTATTCATAGTCCCAGAGAGTCCGTTTCACATGCCATCTCCACATCTCTGTTCAGGGAGATGTGTACTGCAGGCAGGGATAAATGTGTGGCTACGCGGGGTGCTCGGGGAGAGCTTGGTGACGTGTGGACGAGACTCCACAAGGGAGCCATCCTGAGCCGGAGGCTACACAGTAGGGGCTCTCAGTGCCATCTTCCTCTTCCTCTATGGGAAGCATCAGGGGAGTGATCCCTGACAGTGTACCTCCACTCAGAGGCAGCAGAAGCGACTTTTGTTGAGACTTCTGGTAACTCTTCCCTCCCAGAGGCCGTCTCCTGGAGACAGAGCCGGAGATATTTCCTCCCCTCCTCCGCTCACATTCCCCCAGGACGCTGACAAACAGCAGTGAAGTGCAGAGAGGAAATCTTATCTCCCGGCATGCACACATAGGCTTTGGTTTCTCCTGCTCCAGCACGGAAAGAGTGGGGAAACTAGCCCTGCCCTTCATAGTGATACCTCCGCCATTTGCCTCCATAGAGGATAATATTTCTGACTGTTTCATCCATGGGGGCTTGGGGTCTAATGTGTATACCCACATCTCTCAACGCCACTTAGGAGAGAACAAATTGGATCTTGCGCATCTGCCATCAGCTGAGAATGGGAATGTGTTTACCAACTTTGTGTTTACATTGTAACTGACATTCGGAAGACGCTAGACATATCACTTTAATTGTGTCACTCAATGGTTATGTAACAGATGTCTTGCCTTAATCACATGGCTGCTGGGGTTTTAAATGTGAGGTGGATATGTTACTATGATATTACGGGATTTAAAATTGGACCTTTAAACTGTCATTAAAACTTTGCCTCTTCTATAAAAACTTTAAACCAATACCCCAGAGTGGCCCAAACCTGGACCACTGTTCCTCAAAGTCGAACTAGCTGGTTCATGTTTGCTTTACTAGGGTTAGAGCTAAACTCTGCAAGACAGCGGCTCTCCAGGAGTTTGGACATCCCTACTCGGTTGGAAGGTGGCACTCCAGCAGGATTGAACACTCCTGTAATACACATATCAGCATTAAATGTATGTCCATGGTAGCCATTCTCAGTTCTGGAGGCCAACCTTTCTGCAGAATTTAACACAAACGTGGTCGACACACTTGAGGTGCATTTCCCAAAAGCAACTTTGGTCATAAGTTCCATCGTTACCAATGGAGTTCAGTGGAACTGATGACTAGGCTATAGTTAGCTAACAATGGTTTTTGGAAACACACCCCTGCCTGGGAGTTTTCGAGTAATCCTTTTGACCTTGATTAGGTGGTTCAGGTGTGTTTAATTAAAGTTGAAGATAAACTCTCCTGGGAGGTGGCCCTCAGGAGCAGAACTGGACACTCCTAGCTGTGAACACAATTTAAAAAAAAAAAAAATCTATATATATATATATATGTGTGTGTGTGTGTGTATATATATAAATGCACCTATACTGTTTAGGATTAGTGGATAATCAAATATAGGGACTTCTACAAATGACGCTAGAACTTATGAGAACAAACTTTCTAGCCTATCTATTTCTAGCTTTTCTAATTTAGTGTTAATTGTGCTTATAATAATGGTGCAAACTGGGTGGGGTTACAAAGTCAGTATCACTCATGATATTACAAATATTCAACAATGTATATGTTCATGAATGTAACAGACTGATGGCTAATGACCTAGCTGGCAGATATGCAAGTTAAGCATATGCAGCGATCAGCAAGTGGATATAAATCATTCAGGTGAGAATAGGGTCATCCAATAGAGCAGGTGTTGGAAAGTAGAGGCAATATGGATTAACCATATGTGACATGTTTAGGAGGCCAAAAGATAAAGTTCGAAGTAAAGTCCACACCTTTGCTAAGTAGACTTATTTTTGCACATGACCAAATATATGTGCGCCTTATTGAAACTACAGATGGCAGGCTATTTTAACAGTTCAAGTATGTCGATGACCAATTTAGACCTGAGCTTGCACTAATATAATTAAACAGTAAGCAGTCTTGTTGCTGAAAAGTAATCAGTTGAGTGACCTAGTGTAGTATTGTAATTTTTAATAAGACAACAGAAAAGCCTAAATATTAAGGGAAGATCACAAAGAGAATGAAATTTTTCAAAGTTGGACTATTTTTAAAGTGACATACCGTACTAAAGAAAACGGCAACACTCAGCCAGGTTATTAAAAAACGCAACAAGCCTTGATACAAAGTCTAGAAATGTCGAACTGAATATGTTTAGCTGCAACAGCACTACTTAAAAGATGCATTTATAGCCACTTGCTAGTGATTAAAAAGCTTTCAGCATGCTAACTGGCTGTACTATTGACACACTTATAATATTTTATAGATTTTTAGATTTGTTTAATTCCTAAATGTCTGTGCAAAACTTTCTGAGATGTTGTGGGAGGTTGCCAGGGTGTTGCTATGCGGTTGCAAATGAGTTTTAATTGGTTGCTTTAACCATCAAAGCAAACATTTAAGTCTCTATGATATGTAATATAGATCCTTCCTTCAGTGTAAATCTATGGGACCTTTACTTTTGCTGTATCAGTCATATTTGTCACACTAACGCCTAAAGTCTTAGCAAGCACCATTATTTCAAAATAAATGAATGAATAAGAACAACACTCCAATCTCTCATGAAAATGGTGGATAATGATGCTTGAGATTTATAGATGTCCATGTTCAACAGTAGAGTTGTTCAGTGAGTGGGCAGAGAGACAGACTGACAATTCCCCACTCATTTATGCCAGCATGAGTAACATTATCTATCAAGGTCAGCTGTCTGGGCCAGGCCCCACATGGGCTAATCCCTATCACACATACACAAACCCATGTGCACACACACAGACACACACACACACAAACAGAGCATGGGACAGGATGGCAATGATAACATTCAACATCTACCCATGTTTAAATTACAGCTGACATCTAGATTAATTACTCTGAGCAGCTTTGCTTTTGTTGCCAGGGATTTCATTTTGGCTTTGACCTAGACTTTAAATGTGCTGAATCTTTGAGCACAGATGCCCCATGCGCTGTCTAGTCCAAGGATTGTACCAAAATGACCCAACTTTTTATAGCAGGTATTTTTAAACTGTAACTACAAGCTACACATCATTTTAAATAAACAATTTACAAGTTACTAACATTAAAGTTATTCAAAGCTGCCACACCTCACTATACAAATTCTATATTGTGTATACAATCACACTAACAACACATTTAAGTACACTCAACGTGATGCAAACATTTCAAGAAAAACATAACAATGTAATGATTACTTTATAATTTGATTACTTTACAATTACCACCTGGTTGATTCAGGTCATTTAGTAAAACATTCAGCAGTCTGATTCAAACTGCTGACTGAGATTGAATTTATAGATTGATTCTTTAAAATAACCTGTTCAAAAGAGTCTTTTGTTAATTAATTGGTATAGTGTGTGTGACAGCCAGTCATTGCAGACAAAAACTAAAGACGTTTTTTTTTTTTTGCTTATAGCTAAATCAAGTAAAATATATTTTAAATAGGGAGCCTTTTAGTGGTGTTATAATTCCAAAATAATCGCAATAATATTGGTGATGTCAAATTTTATTGCTACAGCCATAAAAGCACAACTTGTGGTCTGAGACAGTAACACGACTTGTAGCGTCATTTCACTGGAGGTGTCCCAAGTTAGAGTCACAGCTCACTAACCCATTTCACTTCCTGTCTAATAACTGTCCTGTCTAAATAAAGATACAGAGTGCTAAAAAAGTGCACCACTTGCACTTGCAAGATCTTTGTTGACCCTGAACATTGTGATTAACCAATCAGATCTGAAGAAACAGTTTACAGTTTTTGTGAAGTTTAGGTTTACAATCAGTGTTTGGTGCTTGTACATCAGTGTCAGTCATCTAAATATGATTTTAGGCATTACTCATGGCTAGGGTTAGGTTTATCTATAGAGACTATATTTTTGCATCAAAATGTTGTTCCAGGGTCAACAAAATATGTTGACCTAGGGACACATAGTACTTGGCAAAATGAGGAAGTCATATAGTCATTTAGTGTGTTTGTTTTCTATATAATTGAAGGGGTGGGCTGACAAGTAAGTGTACTCTATTTCTGTCCTCTATCTAATGCATCTTCTTCAGTCAGCTGTCTAATGGCGATCTTAAACTTGATCTTGAGTGTTAAATCAATTATATAAATATGCAGATAAACTTAAGACTATGACACATCCTTGAAGACATACTATTGAAGATCTCACACAAAAACTTCAAAACCAACACTCTCATATTTGACCCCCATTTATACAGTCTGCCAGTAAAGATGTTTTTCTTACAAGATTATAGGCATCGGTTAACTAAGCTCCAGAGACTAGTTACCTCAGTGTTCTCCAGTTGCCTGGACGAAGGGAGAAACCTCATACCTTAGAAACACTAAGCAAGGGACTACCTTGTTATTGCAAAAAGAATATCCCCAATGGTTTATGTACAGTGTGTATAACACATGGAATCAGCACAACTTATGGCTTCCTTTTTAAATAAATGACACTTGGATTGGCGTGGCATAAGTGTCCAAATATTGAGAGCTAAACTTAATTTCTGTACAACTGTCTGAAACTATAGCGTCACATACCTGCTCCATATATAAAGTGTTCTTCTGTAGTCTTTCATCACCTTGTTCAGTATCTTACCTTCTCTCCTCTGCTTTCTCCTTCCCCTCTCTCTGATTCTACCCTCGGCCCCATTTCTGCCTCAGGCAATGCTGAACAGTGTTCGGGTGAATCCAGGGAACAAATTAAATAACAAATCCAGTCCTGGAATGGACGGCAGCTACAGTGTGGGTTGCAATGACGCTCTTTGGGTGCTGTGGAGCTCTAGCCAGTGAGCCTGGTGTCTGGTGCTGACATGTTTGGCTCAGACAGCAAAGGAACCTGACGATAAGGCATTGAGTGATGGAAGCAGGTGCAGTCAGGCCACCACACGCTCATCTTATGCCATCCGCAGGTTTGGTTTTACCGCACTCGCATTCTTTTGCTCTTCAGAAACACATTGCATAATGTCAGTGTCACGTTCAGGTAAACATGGAGGTCAGATTTGAAGAAATTTAGTGTTACGTCACTTGCTCACCACTGCAGTGAATGGGTGCCGTCAGAATGAGAGTTGATAAAAACGTCACAATAACTTACAATATGACTCCAGTACGGAAAAAATGTAGTGCCATTTTGGACACAAAGCTGTTGATATGTTTTTAATCAGCATTTTAAACATAAAAAATGTTTACAATTTTTAATTAATATGCTTAATCAACTCATTTTGATGGCACCCATTCACTGCAGAGGACCCATTGGTGAGCAAGTGATGTACGGCTAAATTACTTCAAATCTATTCTGATCATGAAATAAACTCATCCTTTATGACCTGAGAGTGAGTCAATTTTCAGTTTAACCACTTTGTGCAGAAGATTTTATATGACATGATGAACACATTTTGAAAACATGGTGCACTGTGGGTAGTTTACTAACTGTTTACTAAACACTGTCTGTGGCATTAGATCGTTGGTAGCCAAAGGAGTTTTCTGTCACACAGGTAAGCTGAGAATTGTTATGTCACTGTCTGTGCATCCTTAACACAACCATACAGTACAGACACAGACACACACGTGACAACATCAGTCAGAGGGCAAGGTGATCTTCCTTTGTAACTGACACAACACAAAACCTACTGAAACTGACAACATAATAAATGCATTATAGTCCAGTTTGCTTCATTTGCGTCAAAGAACAGATCCTGTTCAATGATAGTCAGCAACTGCTCTGACAGTTCCACGCATTCTTATGTATCCCTAATGTTGCTCCAAACCCGTTCAGAACACAAATTTAGATATATTTTATCTCAATTTATTTTGCAGCTGAGACGTTTAGAAAGGTAGTAATTGATAAAATAATAGATAGACATTGTTAAAATAATCCATGTGACACAAGAGGTTTCACCGTAATGTTATGCAGCTATGACAATACTTTCTGTGCGCAAAGAAAACAAAAATTTAAGGTCTTGTGTGTTTGGATAATACGGGTGAATCCACTGAAAATATTCAGGATTCACCTTAATGAATGAAGCATTGCCATGAGCAAGCTGCACTCTGTGAATTTCGCAGAAAGTTCTGCTTAGCACCGAATGACCTGAATCTGGTGCTGTTGGGAATCATTTTTAATAGATCTATGTTAATCAAACAAAATCCCCTTTAAAATCATGTTAAATCATCACTATTTAGTTGATGACATAACCACTGTAATCCAATGTTTGACTGTTTAAGCATTTCATCAAATTAAGAGAGCTCACCTGTTCAGTGTTTTTCAGATTTGCGATATTGCATCACATGGAAATGCACACCTCTTGGAAATACGCAACTGTGCATCGGCTTGTGACACATGTCAAGACTTAATCAACACGCGATTAATCAGCACTGTCTGCGTGACAACAGCTCTGTCACCGGTGTAGTAGAACAGTCAATCCCATTATATCATAATCACCATTGTATGATGATGTAACTCCAATATTTGTTTATATACTAACACCTCTGATAATGTGATGGATTAGATGAGGCATCTCAGAGAATCCAGAACTGCTATTACGTAATATAGTTCCATATTGTCAAACAGAGGTTTGTTGTGTGTTTTAATAATTTGATTTTGAGTGTGCCAACACTATTGAAGTTTACTCTAATAATGTTACAGCCTCATAAAGAGCCTCTTGAGTCAGTAAATCCCCTACAGATCCAATTATGCCTTGTTAGGGTGAAGGGGCAACCCAGCTGACAAGGGGTTGGTTTGTGCCCACTGAAACAATGGAATAGATTACAGACACTGGTCACACACGGGGCAACCTACTGCTAGCTGTACTGTTATACCCAGAAACCTCACTGCGGACAGGTGGACAAAAGGAAAGATAGGCTGTTGGCTGGACGTTTACATGGTTAGGGATGATCCAGAGGGCAACGGTTGATGCCAATGAAAACATTCATTCATAAACTGCCTGTCAATAATTCAGATAAGCTGATACTAAAACATGCTGGCTTGGAAAGAGAGGGGGAGCTGGCTTACATTTCTTAAAAAACTAGGTTCTTTATTGGCATTACTGGTTCAATGAAGAACCTATCCATAAAAACTTTGTATTATACAAAAGGTTTGTTATGGTGGGAATCAATTATTAAAGGTAATTTTACAACAATTCAATTTGAAATGTGGATTCTGTGTCGGAATGTCTGTTTCTGTTTTGGTGATTCCTCCCACTGTCAGTTTACCCAATAGTATTTTCAGACCCCGGGTTGGTAGTGTGTGGAAAACATAGCGTATTGCAGCCAAGGAAGCCAGCAAACGAACTGGATCAGAGATTGCAGATTCTCCCTAACCTAAAATGTCTTACCATCCATCCAAAAACATTAATTGTCAGTTTTAATGTCAGTTACTTGTTCCTGTTGCGTGTCCTCAATCTGGCAACCCCCATGGGCGTTGAGTCTGAGGTGAGGGGGGCGGGAGAACTTCTTTTAACAACTGATTGCTTAAAGTTTAATGCCAACCCTGAAACACACAGCACTACCGAATTCTGCTGCTAATTTATAATGTTCCTTGTCTGTTCGATTACGTCATTAATTGATCTTTACCTCACATCTATGCCATATCTACATGTACAAGCTACTACTAAATATACTGTAAAACATTACTTTGGTGTAAAGCTGCTTTGCAATGATATGTATTGTGAAAAGCGCCATAAAAATAAATTGGAATTGAATAATATAGATCTACTACAGTATGTACTCAGCATCAAGAGACTTCAACATAGAATGTTTATAATCTTTGTAATAGTTCTATTAAAAATTGTTCACTGACAGGTTCCTTGGGGAAACAAAAATGGATCTTTGATGCCATTAGTGTAAAAAGCTCCTTTTGGAACAATTATTTTCAGAATATAGAAATATTTACTGTTTTGTATTGATGTTAATTGCTAAAGCTTGCGCACTTATATATGTGTATATGAGTGTGATGGAGAATACACTGGACGGTTTTGTCGTGTAAATCAAGATTGTATAGGGTGAAACCCACTGCTCTGTGACACGACCGAGGTGAATTGGCGGGTTTAATTTGAAGTATCCAGTATCAACAGGAGCGCAGTAGCTCCCATAAGAAACATTATCGGGTGAGGAGTTCATCTCGATAATGGCTATATCATCAACGCACACTCAGTGGGAGGTCAAGAGCCTGCCAACACTTAGTTTATCAGACACCAAATCCAAATCAGGCAACATATTGCATATGAAACTAAGATGCGAGATTGATATCTCAGCAGCCTTGCTGTTTTGAACTTGCTGCTTATTAATATTAAAGTCTAAGTTTGTAGTTTCTAACAGCACTAAACATAATTGCAATCTGTCTGTTTATTCCATCTCTTGTTTTTGCTTTCTGCTACAGTATGACCCCTAAAAGTGTCTTTTTCCAATAATGTTTTAATAATGCCTAATAATGTTTTGTTGAGTAAATATTTTAATAACTTTTTTTTCCCAGTTTTTAGATGGCTCTTGAAAGCATAAATAAAAATGTATTGATATTTGTACCTGTTAAGTGCCTGTAAGTATAACTGCTTTTGATACAAGAATTATTTTTATGCCCTGTCTTGAAAATACTATATATACAAATACTATATATACAAAAAAAAGAAAGAAAAGATTTTCACATTCATTTATTAATAGCAAGAAATAAATCTTCCGAGGCTTAAATTAGAAAAAAATATGAAGCAGTAAGTACAGATGGACAGTATGTTCCTCGCTCAAACCGTCGCTAATGATAGCACAGCACCATGTTCAGATGTGCCACATTCAGTGAATCTCTCCTGCAGTCAAAGGAATGGTGGGAACACAACACCTCTACTAAAAGAAATAAAACCAGCACCAAAGCGGCAGCTGTTTCCATGGCAGCGTAACTTGTTGAGCAGAAGTGGGCACTCTCTCAAAAACCCAGCCTCAAGGTCTTCGCTGCCTCTCACTCTGATTGAAATGCAGTCCTTCAGAAAACAAATGTTCCAGTTTTTCCGCCAGCTGACGTATTAAAGTGATGCGTTGTGAGGATCTTGTTCAGACAGAAAGCAAAGACGCACATCATCTTGTAATACAGGTTTTACAGACAGACTGAACAAAAAACAGTATAACACTAAATCTGTGACTAATCTTAAGCAATTCATTGCCTGATTCCCCTCATGCAGCATCTATTCTGCAAGCACAGAGAGAAACAGTCACTCAACACAAAAGTATATATATATTATATAGTCGTTTTTTCACCCTCATGTCATTCAAAACCTATATAACTTTGTTCCTTTAGAAAATAAGATATTTTGCAGGATGTTCGTGCTGTTTTTTTTTGCATGAAGGTGAACAGTGACTGGGGACTATATACAGTGTGATTTAGCAAGTCCTCTTACTTACAAATCATGGAGGGGTCTACATTGTAAAAAAAATATATATATATTTTTACGGTAGTAAACCAGCAGCTGGGGTTGCCGAAATTCTAACGTTAAATAATGGAAAAACCTTTATTTATAACCTTTATGTAAAAAGAAATCTGTAACATTTACGTTAAAAAGATGGCAGCTGGGGTTGCTGGTATAAAACCGTGAAAAATATGTTGAAATGTTTGTACAACCCTAATAAACATAACTAATACAAAAAAATCTAAAAAGAAAGATAGTTTTTAAAAAAAAAAATATATCAAATTAAAACAAAATTTAAAATGCAATGCGGGGAATTACGGTGTTTCGCTGTAAATTTACTGTTATACCATTAACGATTTAACAGGTGTTTACCGTAGCATTTTACTGTTTTTTACCGTTAAATTCACGGTCATTTTTTACAGTGTACAATTTTCAGCATAGGTGCATTTCCACTGTGAGAGACAGAATCTAAAAAGAAAAATTCGGAAATCACATTGGATGATTTGTTTAACAATTTATTTGGGAATTACTGTGTCAAAGAAGTATTTGATCACTTGCTTATCAGCCAGATTTCTGTCCCTCAAAAAGCTGTTATTTTGCTTTTAAATAGTCCAGCTACACTGAGACAAAGACACAAGAGACAAAATTGTAGACCTTCACAAAGCTGCTTGGTGAAAAAAGAACAACTGTTGGAGCAATTGTCAGAAAATGGAAGAGGGTAATGATGACTGTCGATGTCCCTCGGACTGGGTCCCCACAGAAGATCTCTCCTCGTGGGGTATTAATGATGCTAAGAAAGGTAAAGAATCAGCCCAGAACTACACGAGAGGAGCTGGTCAATGCAGTGAAGAGAGCTGGACCATCGTTTCCAAGGCTACTATCAGTGATACACTAAGACGTCATGGTTCCCCTGCTTAAGTCAGCCCATGTCCAGGCCCATCTGAAGTTTGCCAGGGACCATCTGGGTGACCCAGGGGACAGGACGACTGCACTGTATTAAGTAGAGGATGAACGGGGCCATGTATTGTGACATATTGGGCAAAAACCTCCTTCACTTAGTCAGAGCATTAAAGATGGGTCGTGGCTGGGTCTTCCAACATGACAATGACCCAAAGCACACAGCCAGGAAAACCAAGGAGTGGCTCTGTATGAAGCATATCAAGGTTCTGGAGTGACCTAGCCAGTCTCCAGACCTAAATCCAACTGGAAATCTTTGGAGGGAGCTGAAACTCCACGTTGCTCAGTGACAGCCCCAAAACCTGACAGATCTAGAGAAGATCTGTATGGAGTGGGACAAAATCCCTCCTGCAGTGTGTGCAAACCTGCTGAAGAACTACAGGAACCGTTTGACCTCTGTAATTGTTAAAGGCTTTTGTACCAATTTTTTTTTTTTGACTCAAGTGATCAAATACTTATATTTGGCACCGTAATTCCCAAATAAATTGATAAAAAAAACTTTTCTTTTTAGATTCTGTCGCTCACAGTGAAAATGCATCTATGATGAAAATTGTAGACCCCTTCATGAAGTAAGAGGACTTGCAAAATCACATACTTATTAACCTCACTGTATATTGTCTTTTTCTTTTGTATGGACAAGAGCAGCATGAACATGAACATCTTTTGTGTTTGGTCTAAGACAAAAAAAAAAAAAAAAAACAGTCTAAACAAACAGGTGGACATCATTGTCTCTACAACACAGCAGGTCAGTCATTTAGCAAAATGCCATCAGTGTTCCTGTTTAACACGTACTGTACCGTACAGTGCAATGATCTGAGAACAAACATCATCAACCTGTCATCCATAAAACAAATTAATAGTAGTATTTTCAAAATAGATGAAGAAGGAGCTGTAGTGTGTCTGCAGAAACAGGTACCAGAGTTTCATAACATCACGTTTCATAACTGCTTCATGGGTTTGCAGTTACATCAGAGTATCTCCAGGATACTAGACTGGTAAAAAGGAAAGAAGCCTTTAAGAAAGAGCTGTTCTCAAAAAAGGATAAACTATTGGGTATCTGTGCAGTCCAAACACTTGTCAGTCTCCCATTGGTCCAACAAACAAATCCATACGCCCCAAACGCATGCTTTGGATGAGTCAGTGTTCTTATGTAGTTGTCTATGCATTTAAGCTGAATAGAAGACCTTATTTTATAACTGAATAACGCTTCAGCGTCAGCGGAGGTTTATTTATGTGCGCACAGTGCTGCATGGAGTTATGACTCATCCTTTTGGACAAAGCATTAAAGCGCACCTACCTTATTCACCAAAGGTAGACTAATGTTCTTCTCCTTCATGAGTGTCTTTAGTTTCTTCCTCAAAGCTTTTCTGTTCAAAGCAAAAAATATCTGTTTTAGAAAATGCTGTGAGTAAAAAACGATGTATTTACTTAGAAATTGCTGTAAATTTCCCTATTAATTTCAAAGAAACATCAATTAGCACATTAAATGAAATGTGAAGTTAAGAAAATTCATGTACTCATTTGCATAGGATTTATATGAATTTTATTTATATATTTGAATTACATTTTAATTACGAATATGTATATGTAACTAAATATATACACCGGCAGTTATTAGTGCTGGAAGCAATACTGCAAGCTACTAGTGACCCCAGCTGGTTAAAAACGTATTCATATAGCCTGTGCATTATTTTCTGTACAGATTTGATTTTCTACACACTCAGTGGCACCATAAGCTTTAGATATCATAAAGTTTTGCAGATTGTATAGCCTAACTTGCACAACTTAATGCAAATACAAAAAAGACACCAAAAGAAACAAGAAAGAACACATAAAACACGATTAGCGATTTTCCACTTACTTTTTGTCCATCACTAGCTCTCATTTATTATGGTGTATGAAAACTCATCCGCTTGTGTCAAAATTCTTCAGATGCAGTCTTTGTGATGGAGAACTGTGTATTGTAGTAAACGGGAGCGCGCATAGTGAAACTGATGATGAGGGCGGCAGCCAGGGGGCGCGCCTCCCACGCACGTGTTCCCTCTTGTTGTGGCGGTCGACGTAACCATGGCGACAGCGTTACAATGCAGAGATTATACAACATGAAATACGCACTGGTCTATATATAACGATTCTTTTATGCTAAATCAATGGAAATATTACACAATGTTTCTGGAATGGTCAAACTGTTTATAAAAGACGTACTAAAATGTTACTTAAATTTTGTCCACTTTTTTTGGTCAATTTTTCTTTCTAAGTAATATAGGCCTATATATATATATATATATACCATTTGTATGATTTATGTTGGTTGACCATATAATAAATATGTATATAAGTCATTGCATGTTTATAATCTAAACAAAGAGTGAAATAAACTATTTTAATATTTATAGGCCAAATTGGGAAAATATTTTATGACTGTCCCTTCCATTACAACCAATGAACAAACAGGTTTCCTTTAAAAAAACAGTGTTCATGAAAAGCTTGAGAATTATAAGCGATATAATGCTAAAAAAAATTATTATTATATTATGTGTACATCATATCCAATCAAGCTGTAATTTTTTTTCTGAAATTATGCAAAAGGTGTGAAATATTATGTTGGTATATGTAGGCTATTTGTGCCACAAAAATATTGGTGCATAGCTTGAGATGTGTTGGCAGCGTTTATGATATTTAGACATAATTCTTCTGGGATGCCTGTGTATGCACTGATTTTATTTAATTTATTTATTTAATATTCCATATAATAGAAATAATACTTTCATTTTGCATAACTGTTTTTTGGTGTAGGCTTTTTGCAGGTCACATGATGATGCAATGGTGTCCTCATATTTTCCTCGTGAGCATTTGAAAAGAGACAGTGCCTTTGCGTGATTTCGGCTTCAAGAGACAAAGAGCTCAACAAATGTGTCACTCTACCTGTAACTGATACAGCATGCATCTTTAATACAGGTCTTGTCTATGTAACAGAGAACAAATCCTGTATTCACACCTCATGCTTCTGTTCAGTGACAACACTATCCCATCCTCAGTGATACAGTGACACAAAATACTAAACTATTAATATTAAACTACTGCAGCAGCACGAAGGGGATTGATAATATAGTGGACAATATAGGTCCACATATGCTATTATTCAGATAACCTAGATTTAACATTCAGAAACCTCCAAAAACATATGCTATTGGACAAAATATTTATTAATTTATTTTTCCTTGGTGAGTATAGTGTATACACTTATGGAACATGGAACATTAATTGGTCATTTGTGGGAAAATAAAGTTAGACTATGAAAGCATGATCTTTAAAAACATAACCAATGATTAATTAAGATATTAATTATACAATAAATATATTAAATTAATTATAGTGCTGTCAAACGATTAATTGCATCCAAAATAATTAATGATTTTAATTTTTATTGTTTGCATAACATATATGAGTGTACTGTATAAATAGCTATGCACACATTCATGTATACATTTAAGAAAAATTATTAAAGTATTAAAAGGATTAAAAATATTTATTTGTAATATAAATTATATGAATATAAATATATACATCTAAATACATGTACATATTTCCAAAATACATAACTAATACTAATTAATATAAAATTATATTAATTAGTTACTATTATATTAATAGTGCTTCATCTGATGAACGTGCTAGTTTAGATTTTTACATACAATAGGCCTAGAGTAAGCCCTATGCCTGTTGTAAATGAATACTTTCGTATGCAATAATAATATTTCATGTGATTAATGTGCAGAAATGTGCATGTTTTCATCATTGTTTGCTTGTAAATTTACAGGAATGAGAGGGACGGGATTAAAAAAGGGTTTTTCTGTTTTGATAGACCTAATGAAATCGACTCGTCAGGATTTTGCGTTAAAGGAAACACTTTCAGCAGACACAATTTAGCTAACTTTTGGCCTGGTTATTGGTCTAAAGTATTGCGTTGTAATTATTTCGAAAATAATTTACAAATTAAATTAACAGGCAGGCAGGCTATTACAAACCACGATTCTCCTTTCGTGTGGAATCTGCTGTTAGTAATCACAAACTGGCCGATCAGCTGACAGCTAGCGAAGTAAAACAAGTGGAGGTAAGCAGGAAGTGTCTTGCTAGCAAATAATATTGGACAAATTACTGGGAAATCGCATAATTCTCCAACGCTTCGTTTTCATCTATTTTTTCCACTTAACGTTAACGTAGTAGGTTGTGGTTTCGTCGTCTAGCACGAGCTCGTTTCTTAGCACTCAGTTCATTCATGTGATGTGATGCGAGCTGTTATTGAATAGCATTTGTTAGTCACATAATTCAGATGATGTTCTTAAACTGAAACTTACGTCTGTGTTTGTGTAACGAGCATTTCTGGCTACATAACACAACAATGACAGAGTTATTTATTCACGCTAGATGTGCATCTATTCCAGTGCACTTAGAAATCCACCCTAACGTTACCTAGACAGCATTTATACTTATATTTATCTGTCGTCTATGCTATATTATATATGTTATATTATATGTTACATATATAACAATTATTGTTATGTCTGTTTTCAAAATACAGGTGAAGATGAGGAAAAACAAAGGGAAAACCAATACAATCGAAAAGGAGTTTGCGTTTGAGTTTAAAGCAGGAAAACATCACTGTGTCCTGAAAGTACCACTTCAGTTCCCTCTCAAAGAAAATGTCAATGATCTTCATGGGCGGATCATGCTCCTTCATAAAATCCCCTGTTTTGTAGAAAATGGTAATGTGTTAACATTTATTTGAGCATGCACATGATCTGATTGAACTCTCAGATTGCCAATGCATTATTTACAAGTCATGTACACCCACTGTAACTTATTTTTAGACTTGAAAAACAGCCTGGTGAGTTTCATAGAGAAGGAAACGTTAGTGGATTATGACCGAGATGCAGAAGCCGCTCTGCAGAGACTCACAAACGGCGAGGTTGACATAAACAAACTAACAAATTCATGGGCCAAGGCCTATTCTGAGGTAAGAACACAGCCTTTTTAAATGATTAAAAATCCTCCTACGTCATCACCATACATTAGCAATTCTTTTAAGTCATTCTATAAATTAAAATCTTTTTATAGTACAAATTTATATATATATATATTTTTAAATATTTAATCACATGTAGTAAGTATTATAATATATAATTAAAAACACCATGATGTAATGGAGCACTATATAATAAATTATTTATTTATTTATTTTTCCATGTGTTTTCGCTTAATTGCTGCTTTATATCTTAATATCACTTGCTGTTGTGTTCAGACTTTTTTGGGAAAACACACTCTGTGTGTTAAAATTAAAAAATAGCTTACAATTTGAAGAATTTGCACACTTTTTACACACATTTTTATTTTTTAATAAAAATAATGTTATTTATTTTATTGTTTATTAATACGTTTATCATTCACGTTTATTTATATAATGTTTTAATCCCAAAAGCGTTTAAAAACTGCTCACATTAACAAACAGGAAAAAAACAGTGGTAATGTAAAAATCACCACTCATAAATACTCATTATTATTAAGCTCAATTTAGTTCAGTGTTTCAATGCATTTCAATAACTTCAGTGATCAGCAATCATGAAATGCTAATTCAGCAATAAGCACCTGTAGCAAGTGTGTCATTATTTAGCTCAAGTCAAATTTTGTTCTCAGTGCCATTAAATCGATAATATTACTGAATAGGAATTGTCTTTTAAACCAATAAATCACTGCGACACTGCTCACACAAGAAATTGCTTTGAAACTGAATATCTATCCTATTTCCATATTTAAGAAAGTTGACCTGACCATCTGCATTAGCACTTCAAAGTATTGCAGTTTAAATTCTGCTTCCACTTGCTCCAGCAAACTTATAAAAAGAAAGCCCCTTCCCTTGCCAATGAAGCTCTGTTGCCTCAAGCTATGCACACAGGATAACCATTAACATTTCACAGCAGCCGTACACAAATACACATGGATGCTCTCCAATCTATTTCAAGCCCATCAAATGGCCTTTTAACGACCACCTGGTTGTTTGCGTAAAAAGATTCTTATGTTTTTATTTAGAGCAGTAATTAAGCTTCCAGGTTGTTCCGTATGTTCAGAGCATGAGGGCAAAAGTTAAGTATTAAAATAGACGTGCAACTTATGCTTTTATTTAGAAAAAAAATAAGAACAAATTATGTGGGGGAACAAACTGATAAGTAAATCAGTTAATTGCCACTGTTGTGAATCTCTGTTGAATTTTGTAGACTACACTGGAACACGCTCGTCCTGAAGAGCCCAGCTGGGACGAGGATTTTGCGAGTGTTTATCATGAACTGATCCACTCCCCGGCCTCAGAGACTCTTCTCAACCTGGAGCACAGTTACTTCGTCAGTGTTTCTGAGCTCATCAGCGAGAGAGACATGGAGCTCAAGAAACTTCAAGAGAGGTTTGTTGGAAGAGCGTTATGAGTTGAAATGAGCGTAATTTGGATAATGAGCTCCCAAAAAAAATGCAGAATGTTACCATACAGAGTAATCAGCAAGAATAAAGGTCAGAAATAACATGTTTTGCGTTTTTTTTTTTTTATAGCAAATTGTTACACGTTACATTACTATAATATGATTATATTTTTAATATATACACTACCATTCCAAAGTGATGACAAGTTAGAAATTGTTAGTGTTTTTGAAACATTATGGCCATTTTTGCATTGACTTGATGAAAAATACAGTAATATTGTGAAATTTTGGTACAGTTTAAGTTAACTGTAGAAATCTAACTAATATACTTTTGTCTTTGCTGCTGAAGAAAAATGTCTTATTAGAACCAACCAGTTGTGCAGCTCAATATTGATGCATGAGACACATTTGAGATAAAGTAGATTTAATAAAATTACATCAGTTCTATTTAAAGAACAGACTTTCTTTGAATTTTTTTTTAACATTATGAATGACTTTACTGTCACTTTTGAACAATTGGATGCTTTTTTTCCCCTAATAAAGGTACGAATTTATACTTTAACTCCCGGTTTCACAGACAAGCCCTAAGCTAGTCTTGGACTAAAATACATGTTTGAGCTGTTTTAACTGAAAGCCAGTTGCACTGACATATTTTAAAATTGGTCAGTGATATTGTTTTGTCTTAAGATGCACACCAGTAATGTTTTTTCTAAAACACTTTTATAAAAGCTACTTAAATTCTCTAATCAAATTAAGACTTAATCCTGTCTAAGCCCTGTCTGTAAACCGGGCCTTAATACTTAAAGGTATATAGTGATATAGGTATATAGAAAAATTAAATAGTGACGGATGTTAAATAAATAAAGTTATTATACATTTAACCTTTTTCATGAGAAACATGCAAAAAATGCCTAAATGTTTGACTCCTACTATAAAGGCATATGAAATTTGTCGTTACAGACAGGCCGTTGAGATGAACAAAGTGATGCAGGAGCTGGGAAAGACCTTGTGTGACCAGGATGTGAATACTGTGGCTGCCCAGCACTTTGATGCACAGCAAGTAAGACCAATCAGTGACTCAGATTAAAACTAATAATTAATAGCTCCTAACTGTTCTTTTTGGGTTTTTTTTGTGAGGTGCTAGAGAACAAGTGGGCCAGTGAACTGAAGCAAGTCACCGGTATCCAGAAACAAGAGTATCAGGAATGGGTGATGAAGCTCCACCGGGACCTACAGAACCCCAACAACAGTACAATAAAGTGAGTGAAAGAGATACTGATTGAATTGAGTTGATAAATGGTTATGCTGAGAGGTGAATAGTCATGAATGTATCATCTTCAATGACGCTTACACAGATAGTGTTTTCGCTATGACTCAAGAAATCCCATCAAGCGATTTCAGTCAGATATGTATGTTCTTGCCACCTCATTAGGTGCATGCTCAGTTCTGATTACATTTTACGATATCCCCACTTTGACACATTGACACCGTGTAGCACATGAGTAAATAGTGTTACACTTGAGCCGATGGCAAAACAACTGTATTTGTGATTGATGGACGCTGAAGAGCTTCAGAAGTTGAGCCTGTTATTTGTGTTTCAGCGAAGAGATCAAGGTGCAGCCCGGTCAGCTTGGGGAGGCAGGAGAAGCTGGGGCCCGACTCTTCGAGGAGCAGCGACAGCTGGAGGAGAGCTTCACCATCCACTTAGGTATGGCGTTTCCTTGGAAACATTGGCCGCTACAAAACGGTGCATAAAAATACCCGCATACAACAAACTGCCACGGTAATTTACGCCCACTTCCAATGTGTTTCCAGTCTGTCTCTTAAACTCATTATACACTAAGTTTTGTGTATGTAGTAGACGTATTCCATTAATGTTCGGCAACCAGAAATTGTCCAAATGCAGTTTACCTAAATTTTAAGCCTCATTTAGTGAATTGTTTGCTTGGATATGTTTTATGCTAATGTTCAATAGTTTATTATAAAGTACAATGACATTCATAGATGGGTGAAGGGTCCCAATATTTTTGAGTCCACCCTACATACATTTATTTAGGATGCACCTTAACCCTAACCCTAAAATTCATAACATAACATAACATAACATAACATAATATAACTTAACTTAACATAACATAACATAACATAACATAACATAACATAACATAACTTAACTTAACTTAACTTAACTTAACTTAACTTAACTTAACAACATAACATAACATAACATAACTTAACATAACTTAACTTAACTTAACAAAACAACATAACATAACATAACATAACTTAATATAACTTAATATAACTTAATATAACTTAACATAACATAACATAACGTAATATAACTTAACATAACTTAACATAACTTAACTTAACAAAACAACATAACATAACATTACTTAATATAACTTAACATAACTTAACATAACTTAACATAACTTAACTTAACAAAACAACATAACATAACATAACTTAATATAACTTAACATAACTTAACATAACATAACTTAATATAACTTAACATAACTTAACATAACATAACATAACTTAACATAACTTAACTTAACTTAACTTAACTTAACTTAACTTAACAAAACAACATAACATAACATAACTTAATATAACTTAACATAACTTAACATAACATAACATAACTTAATATAACTTAACATAACTTAATATAACTTAACATAACTTAACTTAACATAACTTAATATAACTTAACATAACATAACATAACTTAATATAACTTAACATAGCATAACATAACATAACTTAATATAACTTAACATAACATAACATAACTTAATATAACTTATCATAACATAACATAACTTAACTTAACTTAACTTAACAACATAACATAACTTAATATAACTTAACATAACATAACCTTTTGAAATTACATAAAACACTGTTGAAATTGATTAAAAGTATTGTATATATTGTCTGTGTTATAATAAAGACAAAAAAAAGAGGCGCTTTTCATTTTATTTTTTGTAAACTAAAATTTGAAAGTGTATAAATCAGGCCCTGAGTGCCTCAGCTCCCTGCAACACATGTCAGGAAGCACAGGGAAAAGGAAAATTTATTTATATCAAAATCTATGCAAGAATTATTCTATTCCAACTGTAGGGAAGAATAAAACCATTTTTGTACAATTTCCGCCTACACAAATTTCTCCCCAATTTTGAAGTCTCCCTAATACCATCATACAGTGGAATAAATGCCACTGGGGGGGGGGGGTACATAGTGTAATTTATGTGTGAATAACTTTGTGACAGTAAAATACATATCAAAGGGATTTATATCTGGATAAAATAGAGATTCTAAGCTTTCAAATGGTACCACATTTGGGGTTATTGGTGCACACAAAGGGTTAAAAATTAAAGGCACAGGTTGAACATGTACGTTTGGACCCTCTGGCGGGTCCGCAGAGTTAACATGGCATAACTTAACTTAACTTAACTTAAAACATAAGCTCATTAATGAACATAAGAATCATTATTACATTTTTTAATACAAATGGCAAAATATTTTTTTATAAAGACACTAAAAACTGAAAATAATAATAATAATAATTTTAAATATGTGCATTTATACATTAAAACAGAATAATAGACAATATAAAAAATTGACAATCATTTTTAAAATTGCTAAATATTTAATTTAAAAGTATTATTAAACTTAGTATAAATACAGATTTGAAGTGTATGTTAAACGAGAACAAAGGTAATCTAAATGTAAAAGTGAAGAAAATTCACAATTAAAGTATCCAATATGCCTTGGTGAGCATGACCTTAAGAGGCTTTTATCAAAAACACGTTAACAAAAAAATCTTATCTTTGAATAGCAGTGTATATTGAATATTTAATTACATCAAACTATATATCATACACTTGTCTTCAAGGGGCTCAGCTGAAAACCATGCACAATTTACGTCTTTTGCGATCTGATGTGCTGGACTTCTGTAAGCACCGTCGTCACAGCAGCAGCGGGGTGAAGTTACGGCGCCTGCAGACCGCTCTCTCGCTGTACTCCACATCGCTTTGTGGCCTGGTGCTGCTGGTCGACAACAGAGTCAACTCATACAGCGGCATTAAGAGAGGTATCGTATCTGATATGCAGTGATCAACAGAGTCAAAATCTAAAAGACCTCACAACTAATATAAACAACAATAACATTTCCCATTGCTTCTACGGCATCAGATTTTTCAACAGTGTCTCAGGAGTGCACAGACTTCCACTTCCCCAGAGTGGACGAGCAGCTGGACATCATCCAGCAGGTGGTGCTGTACGCGCGAGCTCAGCGCAGCAGCAAGCAGAGCGAGCAGCCCAGTGAGTGACACAACAACTGTGTGTGTTTGTGTCTGTCCAAAACCAGCACCTCTGCATTGCACCATCACATATCTGACTTCAGTCCTACCGCGAGGAAGTGTTCAGTTTCATTCGACAGGGACTAGCTACAATGAAACGCGATACTCATTTTTTCAACGTGCACAAATGTTTTGGCAGAAAGTGGAATGCTCTGGTACAGTTTGTAATAGCTGTTATATATCTAATGAACACTGTTACATAACTTTGATCGAAAGAGAGAACACATTAACATAATATTATCTTTTAGAGTTTTGTAAAGTGGTTTGCAGTGAAATGAACCACTGAGATTCAGATTTTATTGTGTGGTAAGTGTCACATTTATTACTGTTTTTTTTTTTTTCTTTCATCAAATAAATACAGCCTTAGTGATTTTTAAAAAAAAAAGTTTTTGTTACGCATCCGGAGATATTTATGTTCATGTCACATTTAGCGAACACAAGAGTTTTTTTTAAGTGATTAGCAGTTAAATGATTCAGATTCAGTTTTAATTGTTATTATAACAATTTTTTACTTATTTTGATCAAATTAATGCAGCCTTAGTGATTTTTTTTAATGTATTTGAAAGACATTTGAAGATGTCACATTTAACACCAAAATAAAAGTAAATAATATTAAATGTTTATTTTAATCATGTGGTTTTTTATTTTTATTTTTAAGCATAAATTTAGGATTTAATTTTTTTAAATCGTTAATTAAATTAGTTATTTATTATTCTTTTTTTGAACATGATATTTAAGTACATTTTCCTCCTTAATTTAATTACTACAAAACAATAAATTTTAATTATTTAAATGGTAAATAAATATTTTTATATACATTTATATATGTATTTTATTATGTATTTGTTGCACTGACATGCTGATTTGTGTCCAGTAAAAAAATCAAATGTCAGTCTTTGAGGAAAGTAATAATAAATGCATATTTAAAAGTTAAGTGTACACTAATTGATTACACTAATGCACCACTTGAATTTGTTTTATAGAGGTGTCAAGAAATGGAGGAGGTGAAGACAAAAATAAGATGATTGACAGAAATTCCTCCAATATCCTCCCAGGTAATTTAAACGTTGTCTCATGCTTTAAGCTCTGTTTGATTAGTCGTCACACTGGAGGATGCTCTGCTGTCTTTCTCTTCAGGTGAATTCTACATCACGCGCCATTCAAACCTCTCTGAGGTTCATATTGTGTACCACCTCTGTGTCGATGATAATGTGCGTTCGGGAAACATCACAGCCCGGGACCCAGCCATCATGGGCCTGAGGAACATCCTGAAGGTCTGCTGCACCCATGACGTCACCACCATCACCATCCCACTGCTGCTGGTGCATGATATGTCAGAGGTAAGAGTAGATGCATGATCATTCATTATTGCTAAACTGTTTTGTGTACATTTACAAACAGTGACATATGTTAACATTTTACGATTTTAAGCCTCTGCAAGGTAAATCATTGGATTGTTTCAAGGTTTAAAGTGTCCATTTTCCGAGCTTTCGAGCTGATGCACACGATGTTGATCTGTAAAAATAGTAGTTGAGGGCATTGCCAAATCGTAGGGTGCTAAAAAACCCAACCAAGCCTAAACTTTCTATTACTGGAATCTATAACAATCTACATTCTTAGGGTGTTTCAGAGCTTTCGTCTGCCAACTACCATCATTTAAATGTTTTTTTGTGGGAATTGTTGAGGATTTGGCATCGCAAACAAACAGCCAAACAAAACATTCCAGTTTCAGCTTAACCACCTGCGTCATGCTACATATAATCTGATGTATTTGTCCTCAAGAAGCAAAAGGCATTTTTTTGAGCTTGTGGTATATGTTTCTATTATTCAGTATGCATTTCTATAATCCTTGAAAATATTGCATCATTGTGCACACTTAATTACTGTAAATTATTTACAAGCCAAAACATGTGATCTGGCTTGCATTGATGTGCGGCAAATGAAAAAAGAACATGCTGTCTCTTAGAAACAATTCTGTACTACTTTGTGCTTATTAAAATAGATGGATAGAAGTTATATGTTAAAATGCTAGAGTTACAACAAAAATATTAATTTTGAGATATAACAGTGTTGGTAAATTATTAGTGAGAATCTTTTTAAGTGAGCGTAACATGAAAGCATATATAATTTTTTATAAAAAGAGCATATGCTTATAAATATCTTAATATCTGCCAGTAAGTAACCAGCGTTTGGCATATAAATGGAATAATAAAGGATAACCGGTATTTTGTGTGATGATTAAATTGAACTCTTTAGGATCAAATCAGATTAATTGGGCTTTTTTTGACATGCACGCTCAACCTTAAATTTTGGATCAGGCCGTCTGACCAGTTGTGGGTAAATGAAAGCCTCAATCACAGCCTCTCAGACCACAGGCCGATGTTAAGGAATGTTCAGTGAAATGTTTTTCATCTGAACAGGAACTGTGTGTTCTCCCAGCCAAAGGCCAGGGTTGGTTTTAAAGCAGAGGTCGATTCATTTTAGGAAGGGATTCGTTTTAGGACATATGTCTGTAAAATAATTGTTACTGTGAAAGATTGGTGTGGCTGCTGCATTTATATATTCCTGTTATACATGTATATTTATTTATCAGATAGGAAATATTAAATATATAGCTTTAGGAGTAAATACATTCCATTTTTTTAATGTAAGCATCATGTCGTTTTAAGAACATTTTATTGGAGATCTGAATAGTCCTGCATGAGAAGCTGTAGTTTTTCACTTTGTGCAAATGTTGCTCTACAAGGAGTGGTTTGGTATGTTTGAAACCTGGTTACCCACTTGGTTAAATATTATCTCAGTCACTGACTGTTTTTCTCTCTTTTCCTCGTTGGCGCAGGAGATGACCATTCCCTGGTGCCTGAAGCGAGCTGAGCTGGTCTTCAAGTGTGTGAAAGGTGTGCAAGCAAAGATTTAATATGTAAAATATCATTGATTATTAATGTATTATACCATTATGCCAAATTTGTTAGTCATCCTAATGTTGATTTTAATGATTTGGAACTTATCAGGAACTTATTAGATCTAATATTGGGTTATAATATATTTTAGTTAAAAAAACATCCCCTGGTTGGATGCTCATGTAAAACAAGAGGATATTTAATGTGGATATTATTCCTAATAGCAAAAACTCTTTAGAAGAAATAGCACTTAAGAAACAAATAAACAATTTAAACATTCCCAAACATTTCACTGAAGTAATAATTCTCCATAATCTCAAATAATGTAATAATGCTTAGAAAACAAGAATTGAAATCATCCTTGGCTTTTACAGGTTTTATGATGGAAATGGCCTCCTGGGATGGAGGAATCTCACGGACTGTCCAGTTCCTTGTGCCACAGGTAGGTTTTGGTCTCACGGACGGTACAGCAATGTCTTTTTTTCAGTCTAATAAGTGACTGTTCAGGAAATGCACTTGTAATGGATTCAATTAACCTATAATACAGTCTGTATTTTCAAACAATAGCATGCATGGTTTAACACGTGCTTATAGGCTCAGGGGACTCTTCACATTCACAGCTGCCTGCTTTACTCTTTAGCACCTTTTAAAATAACCCCCCTAGATGTCAAACGCACTGTATACTTACACTGTGTTTGCATACACTGCTGTTTTGGTTAGTAAAACAGTAATGTTGTGGAAATACCATTGTAGCTTCAAATTACTGTTTTCTATGTTTAAAAACGTAAAGGGAAGCAAAGCTGAATTTTAAGCATCATTACCCTAGTCTTCAGTGTCACATGATCCTTCATAAATCATTATAATATAATGCTTTGCTGCTAAAGAAACATTTATTATTATTATATCTACGGTGAGAACCATGATTCATTTTAATAAATAGAAAGTCAAAAGAACATTCTTCATTTTTACTGACAAAAGTCAGTTTTGATCAATTTGATTGCAATATAACATAGCGTATTTGCTTGATTTGTTTTATTTACCAACACTGTGAAATTGTTTAGCTGTTTAAGAATGTGGCATCAATCTGTCTTTCTGATTTTCTTTTATCATCAGAGTATCTCAGAGGAGATGTTCTACCAGCTGAGCAACATGCTGCCTCAGATCTTCAGAGTCTCCTCGACGCTCACGCTAACGTCAAAACGCTAAACAAGCCACACGCAGACACATCAGCCTTTGTAGCTGGCAATACGGAAGACATCTCGTCACTTTAAGTTCTTAATTTTCAGGGGAGAACAAACCGTAAGCTGTTTTGATATGCACTGTCATGCGATCCTGTCACTGGAGGCTTAGCGCCATGTCCTGATTATTTCAGTCACGAATATCACTGGATTTCACTGATTTGTACATTCCACATCAAAACACGCATTAAAAGTGAGAGGGAAGTGTTCAGAGTTTTAGCTCTTGTCATACTGTGAGTGCTGTTTAACTTACGCTGCATGGGAAACAGGTAATGCCAAGACAAGCTGTGTGTTAGTGCTGCATTGCAGTCAACCACCTTTGGCCCCTCATGTCACCGTTCCTCTCCACAAACACCAGATGGCGCTGTATTCGGTTCTTTACATGTAGTGTAAGGTAACTAAAGCTGCTGATTCCAAATGTCAAATGAAACCAACCTTCCAAGCATTCTAAGTGATTTACCATGTGTTTGTATATTAGGTGCCAGTTGTAAACCCTGGCATGTGTGCAGTTATATTTGAACTTTGTAATCTTTGGAAAGTGGGGCATTTGAAAACAGTATAAACTCTTTTTTTTCAAACCTTAAATAGGCTTATTAATCAGGCTAGTGGGAAAAGTATCTCCAATTATTTATTTTTTTAAGCCTTTACAAAGAACATCTACATATTAAATACTGTCTAAGTGTTTTGTTGGATTCCTCCTAATGAGGATATTAGCATACACAGCAGCAAAGTAGGGCTAATCTGAGGGTTAAAGCATTTGCATCTATATTAACCTTTTGTCTGAAGCTACTGACATGCTAATTACATGTTCATTGTGAAATGTCAGAGTTTTGTAAGTACAGTAGACTATCAAATTAACTCACAATTTTCTTGTGTGATAATGAATTGGCAAAATGAGTTTAGTTCAATGCATGCCTGCTGCTTCATAATATATATATATATATATACATATATATATGTGTCTGTATGTATCTATACACGTGTATAGTATATATATATATAGTATATATGTGTGTGTTTGTATGTGTATACACAGACACGCACAATATTTTAGGATTTCTATTTAAAATTAATAATTTTAGGACTTTTATATTATTTTTGAATTTTAGAATTTCAGCTTTTCCTTTTTTTTTTTTTTTTAAGTATCTGTCAGTACAAACATATTCAGTTGAAATGATGCATGTGTTTTTGAGTGGATCGTACCGGATCATACAGGTCAAAAAAGAGCAGCAAAAGTTCTAGACTGTGCTGCTGTCTGTAGCAAAGTGAACTCAATCAGTCCCTAATGGCCCTGCAGTCTCGCTGTCATTGGCGCTCAGCTCAGAGAGCTTGTGCTAAGGAAATGTGTCACCAAATGTCTCACATTCTTGGTATCAGTTAGTGGCGGAATCTGGTCTCTGGTTACCTCTGCCTCTGGGTAGGGGACATAGGTGCAGGCTCAGCAACGGGCCCCTCTAGCACAACCACCTCCCCCTCATCACTTGCTGTTTTAACATCACAACCCTGCTCTTTAGCCATCTGAGCCCTAACCATCCAACGACTGTGCCTGCCAGAGCACTGTTTATTCAGCCAGGCCGAAACATTGAACACCCTCCCCAATGGACTGCCTTCTCCTGTTTGTGTGATGAGTGTAGGATGGGTTCGTTTTAATTAGAGCTTATCATGTGCACACTGTCTACATGTGTCGTCTATGCACAAAAGGGTAGAAACCATAATTGGAAAGTTTATTCTCCTGGTGATTATGTTGTCAAAAGAAGCTGACACTCAGTTTAATAACATAGTTTTCGGGATATGTCATTTAAACAGCAGCGTAGGTCAGGCCCAGACATTTCTCATGGGACCTGATAGTGGCACGGACTGTTCTGTTAAGTATGCATGTCTGCGGTAACAGCTCAGCTCATCCTCTCAGAGACCAACATGAAGACAGCACAACAAAAATATTCCTATCAAAATGTAGCTTTCTTGAAGTGTTCTGACTGGTTGCTATGGCACAGATAGATAGAATACTTTCAACATTGATTTCAATAAGATAATAGACTGGGGTTTGTGAAGGAGCTGAAAGCCTTTAATAAGTTTAATGAAAAGCTAATAATGAAAATAAAAAATGTAAAGAAAGTAAAATTTACATTTGTGTGAAATGTAAAAGTTGAAAAAAATAAGAATTAGGGAAAACTAATTTATGATAAATAACCTATTGCTATTGTGTAAATTATATGTAATCATGTAATCAGTTAATAAGTAACTTTAGTGTGCATACACTCTATAAAGATAGATATAGATAGATAAATGAACATAGATAGATAGATAGATAGATAGATAGATAGATAGATAGATAGGGATGGATGAACAGACAGATAGATAGATAGATAGATAGATAGATAGATAGATAGATAGATAGATAGATAGATAGATAGATAGATAGA
>JAUMHP010000084.1:7502900-7521290 GCA_032361065.1 Enteromius trimaculatus
TTTATAAATATTATATATATATAATTTCTTTGTACCCCGCATCAGAAAAATCCTTATTTTTGAACCCTACTCAAGGTCGAATTATATTTTTAGGCAATGCAATCAAGGTCTTTCCACTGTCTCAGAGGTTTGTTTTCAGTTCTAAAGAAAAATGAGTCAAGGTTTGCAAACCTATCATCATGAATGCTTTCCTGGGGCTTTAAAAGCTAGGTTTAAGGATTTGTTTGTACGTTAGAACTGTTTAACATGCCTCTGCCGCACATCAGCAATGTGACTGCTAGACGTTTTGCATCTTAAACGTCCATTTTGTTCATAATTCAATTTAGAACCTTTTCTCAGAATGTTTTCATGGAGGTCTCATTACGGCTCGCGAAAAAAAAAAAAAGCATCCACAGATGTAATGTGGAGGCCCCAAAGCTAAGCTATTTTTCTAATATCAAGAAATACTTTTATGCAGAGTATCAGGTCAAAATCACAATGGTGTACATGGGGCCCCGAGGACAGGATAAATGAGACTCGTCTCGAGTCATTTTCCCATGGTGATAAGACCAGATGTTGGTAGAGAAAAGCCACATGGACTGATGGGTGGGAGAAGAGCCTCTTATATAAACACTGATGCTTCGGTTGAATAAACAGAATCTGTTTATGCCAGGAAACCCCAAGTTATGAACAAAAAAGAAGGGGATGAAATGAAAGTTTGTGATTTACTGCCCTTCAAGTCACTTGGTGTCTGAGCGACAGTGAGAAATATGGGTTGGGGTAGAAGGTCTCTTTCATGTAGTGAAAAGGATAGAAGAGGACCTTTGATATCTGAGACGCACTGAACTCTTTGAAAGGATAAACTGTGATTTAAGTCAGTATGGCCATGTGCTTTGATGATCACTTCAGCTTGGCTTCAGCTATTGTGCCGTAAATGTTTTTTGGTGCAACGTCTCCGTGTTTTGTTGATTCAGTGAGTGTTTGAGGGCCTTATGCGGGTCTTTTAGACTGTACACATCCACACCCAAGCTATATTCCAGTGCCTTTTCATCTGGAACTCTACACTGCGAGTTCAGCTGTTTCTAAAACCATGACGTAAACGTCTACAAGAATAGACCAGGTAAGTTTTAAGAGGTGCTGGCAGTAAAAAGTCAATCCCTGGTTATGGATGGGCACGTAAACATAGAAAGAGCTCCTGAATGATTGTAATTTCCAAATTGCGTCTCTGTGTGTAACGGAATTTTCCATCCGTTAAGTGCTGCAAGGCTGTGCCTGCTACCGTGGCACCATTTGTTCCATTCCCTACGGAAACTTCTTCTTATTTGGGATTTTTTTGATTATATGAATTATTTTATAAATAGAATGAGCAATGAGGTTTGATAGACTGCTGTCTACAGCAGATTGAAGGAGATGTTTATATATTAATAGTACTTGTTTTAGTATGACTCATTTAGTGAATGTCTATCCTTACATGACTTTAGGCGGTTTTGTGCCTTTCTGAAATATTTAATTTTGATTGAGCAATTGCAGCTTTAGGTTGCAAAGAGGTGAAAAATTTGCATTAAATTTATTTTTTAAATTTTCCAAAAAAGATTGTAAAAACATCCTAGAAAGTCTGTAATGCTTCCAAAATTTACTGAAAAGTTTTCACCTTTTTGCAAAGCATACTTACGAGTATGAAAAACATACTCGGCAACCAGTGTAATTCCAAACAAATTCCCAAACGAACTTTAATGAGTCAGTTCTTTTAGTGAATCAAAAAACATAACACAGCCAGTCTTATTCCAGAATAAATGAATGAAGTAAAAAAGTTTTGATTTTTGAAACGGTGTAGTCTGGTTCCAGAGCGAATTAATCTAGTGTATCAATTCCTTTTAATGAATCAAAAAACATGCACTAAAAGTCTTAGTGAGATGATTCTTTTCAGTGAATCAAAAAACAGAGCAGCCAGTATAGTCTGATTCTAGAACGAATGAATCTAGTGAGACAAAAAACATACATGAGGACCATATTCTCACTGCCTACTTGGTAAGCAGCTTTATATATTCATGTAAGCAATTATGAAATAATCCCTTCAGGTTGTTACAAAGGAAACTATTTGGTTTGTTTTTTAAAATAATGGTTGACCAACAGTCCCAGTTTTTCTCTTGCTCCAGCAGATCGACTGATTCATAGTAACAAATAAGCCTAAAGGCCTGTTTTTCCTCAGTAACTGGGAGTGCGTGACGTCTCAGAAAATATTATCATTCCTTGTGCTAACATAATCACTATTTAATGAACCACAGATAGATGGCAATAAACTTAGTCATCGCAATAAAGACGATCCATAGGGAGGAACATTAGCACTCGGCCAAAGATGTACCACACACGGTCACAATCACGAAGGTTGTTTTGCAAAGTATATAACCAATTACCCTTAATTGATGATACTTGTGACATTTTAGCAATTTTTCATATTTCTCAATAGCGCAAAATCCCAAACAGTGCAATAACTGTATCTGTTCATTGCAGCAGTTAGTCATGCAGATTACCTTAAAGGTATAATTCACCTGAAAATGAATATATTGAGTCATCATTTCCAAACATGTATGACTTTCCTTCTTCTGTGAATAATGTTTGTGTCCATATATGTCGAAAGTAAATGAGATTTGTTTTTGAAAATTTTGCCAACATGTTCAAAGGGCATTCATGTGCAGGTTAGGTTTTGCTGTTGAGGTAAAGCCGGGGATGGTTGTAGAAGATTTTGGCCTGAGGGTTGGGAGGTAGAGGTGTGAGAAAGGCCTGTCCTTATACACCGTTTAACCTGATCTGGGCCATTATTGCAGGGTTTTTCAAGCTAGGGAAATGAGATGGATCAGGGGGTTGGTGGGTGGGCTGGACAAGAGGAGGGGAAGGAGAGAATACAGTCCTGAGGTGGAACTGATATGGATCCGTTCTTTGTTTCATATCAGTGTTGGGCTGCTATGCTGGGGGCCATGTTTAGTGTTGTTGGGGCCTGAGGTGATAGGATTTTGGTGTCTAAGAGAAGAATTTCTGCCCCACACATGGGGTTTTCCATCACATAGGTCGGGGCAAATAAGAAAGAGCATTACAATGGGAGAATAAGGGTGAGAATGGATCTGAAGGAAGTAGTAGAGTTAATGACATGGAGTGTGCTGTTAAAAGTACTTGGTAAGATTTATTTTTTTGTATAACTGAAACACTTTCTTTCATCCATCCTGATACTGCCTGGAAGGAAACTGCATGCTGTGAGAGAAATGTGTGTGTATGTGTGTAATCTGGCTGCTTTGAAAGTTCAAACGCGATGAAGTCATGCTTTAGCTACCTTGAGAAAAATTCCAGTGTTTGGTATTTGTGCCGTGATGATAAATCCAGAAATGCTTGACATATTTCTACATTTTCCTGATTATTTGTTTTTGTAAAATAAAAAATATATATATTTTTAATTAAAATATATGTATTTATATATATATATATATATATATATATATATATATGCACACAGAGAAGCAGGTCTGATATTTAAAATAGAATAATATGATAATCATATAGATAATTTGAAGTCCTTCCTTTCCAGAACTTTCATAGTGCTCCATTAGAGAGGATCAGAGCTTGTTTTATTTTGTCTCTCAGGTCATCGTCAGCCCAAATTCCTCTCTCTTTTGACCTGATAAGTGTCTTTCTGTATCCAGTGTCTATCAGATAACTCAGCACTCCTCTCCAGGGAGCTGCATAAAGCCTGAGTGTGAACAGCCTCGGCAGATTGTGTGTCTGCACCTGAACCTGATACCACTGGGTGAGAAAGTGTGGGATCTTGCAGTTCAGTGAAGACAACCTCTTGCTTTGGCAAAGCATCGTTGACGATATTAAGTATATCTTGACAATTAGCCTATGTATTTGTTCTAAGATGAACTGAAACGATGATTTAATTCAGTCAGAAGAACCATGATATCAGTGGATTCAAAATTTATGCTACACTGCTAAAGTAGCTTAAGTGGTCTTTTATGTACAGAAATTTAGACATATTTTAGTTTACCCTTTACTACATGTAAGAAGCTGGCAGAGGACAAAACATTAAATTCTGAATTAATTAATAATTTTAACTGATTAATAGAAATTATTTGTTGTGATATTCATGCTAATCATCAGCAAATATCTGCAAAAAGTCACTTTTGAGTAATTAATTTCCTTTTTTTTATTTCAATACAATATTAATCTTTTAAGCATTAAACTTACGTTTTAACTTAAAATGTTACTACATTTCTCTAATATTCTAATCATCCAGATGTTTTTTATTAAGCAACATGAGAACAAAATGTCAAACTGCTTTGAGTCATTGAGGGAAGGTTTATCATATGATCGGAACCAAGGGCTGAGGTCAGGGGTCACGCTAACGGATGCTAGGATAAGATTAATGCACCCACAGTTGTGTGATCTCAGTTAAGAGAAGAATTGTAATGAGACCTTCCCTACAGTCAAGTCCAGGGTTAATCAGGAAAGGAGTCCAAGATATTCAGTCGACTGCTAAATAGCTTGTCAAAGTGGAATGTTAAATTGTAGGATTAGAGCTCCACTGTCGCCTCTGCCTCATCTCACTTTCAGCCAAACCATGCTGAACATCATCTGAGGTTTTTGGTTGGACGTCCACTGTTGCTTGTGGTTCTGATGTCACTCTGGAGAAATGCTCTCCTCGGCTTTAAGCTCAGACACTCCGGCTGTTATTAAGGGTGTTTCTAAGACTCTTAAGACTTGATAAAAGCTTAACTGAAAGGGCTTGATTCCTCAGTATATCAAGTTACTAACATTGGCTCAATGTTCACAATGCCTGTTTTGTATGGTAATAATGCCCTTCAGAGCCATTAAAGCTTATCTGCGGGGGCAGAGGGGGTTGCGCTATTGAATAGGTCTGGGATTGTGGTGTGTGTGAGAGGAGCAGCGGCGGTCTCAAAGGATCCTTAACCTGGTATGCAATGCTAAAACCATTTCAGAGCAGGTAGTTAGAGCATGTTTATAAAAGAAAACGGGCATTTCGGTGATCAAGATGTAAAAGTGCTGGCGGAATGACCCGGTGCCTTTGCTTAGCGTGATTCATGTCATGGTAAATGCATGCCAGGTTTAAAGCAAACACACATGGCTTTCATTTGACACATAATTTAAGGCACGTCAAACATGCTGCTGAATTCTATACGGTAGCTCTGCTTTTAACTTCCAGCCTCCCCTGTGTCTCTGAACCATGATACCACTGGCATGATAACACTTTTAAGGCATCGTGAGTGACACATCTCCTTGAATTGTCAGTTTTCATTATGTCAAATTCTCCCCTTGGTAACAAGGCTCTGAAATTAACTCGAGTAACACAATCCTTCATGCTGACCTTATTTGCATTGCTTAAAAAGAATGTTCCGTGGCATAGCCTAATGTTGATTACCAAAGCCTTAACTCATCCCTGAGAACAAAATATAAAAGTGAAGCTCGTAATTTTACTAAATCTTGTGTTAATTGTTCAGTAAAAACAGCTTATGACTGCCTAAATCATTATTTTTGAGCTGAAACAGTATTTTCTAGTATCTTGTTATTCTTATGAATCTGACTTGCTTTGCATTGTCAGTGAAGTTGAACGACTTGGATTTAACTTTGCTCATACAAGGTTAATCATTATTATCCACGGGTAGAAAATGTATTATTGTTTTTTTTTTATAAAGTAATGAGCGAGGAGTGTCTTGTTGAGTAAGTCTTTGATCCGTTTAACCAATTTGTTCAGAACGCTGACTCATTGGAGAATGAAATTTAATATCTTTGGGAGTGAGTCATTGAATCAACTCAACCAGTTTGTTCAGAAACACTGATTCAGTTAGAAACGAAACACAGTTACTGTTTGCTGCTTAGAAGTGAAAATAGCAGAACAAACAAAATAAAATTATTATTCCTAAATAATATTGGATTGTGTATTAACTTCTCGTTTGTTTGTTTTTTTAGTTTGAGAAAGTTGACTTTTAAGTGTTAGTATTACTCCTCTTGTCTCTGTTTGTATGTTTCAGAAGATTGTCAGTTTGTGTATTATTAATTTAACTCATTAATTCTTACTGTAGGTTACAGGTCACCAGTAGGTGGCAACAGGAGTCTCTTTCAGTAAGTCATTGATTTATTCGCTCAACCTATTTGTTCAAAAACATTTACTGGTGTAGGAACAAAGCAAATTAATGAGTGATCAATGAATCATGAATCAACTCAACGGATTTATTTAAGAGCAAAACACTGCTAATTTAGTTTGCTTGGGAATTTTTTTTTACCTGCAAAACTGTAACTTAAATATAGGGTGAATTGATATGAAACTTAATGTTTAATTAAATGTTGTATGAAAGTATCATACTTAATTTAATAATGCTTAACTTTGCCTCAAATTGTTGATTTAGTTTAATTAATTAAAAACAAATCATATCAGAACTATGGTGAGAGTTGGAGACGGTGAGATAATTCAACCCAGTCACATTAGAAAGTCTATTAACTTTGACTCACAGAAAGCAGACATTAATGTGGTTCTCTTTTGTAATAGTTCGAGAAAAGTCGTCAATAAGGATGACCTTGAGGGCTAGTGCTGGATAGAGGTGGGGAAAGTTGTCAAGTGATGGGTGAAAAGCATGGGCGGTTGTCTAGGCATTGGGACAGCAGGGTGGAGGTCCTACAGAGATGGACTGGGATAGACCCCTGATGGGCTCCTTTCAGGACTGAAGGAATGGGTGTAAAATAGTTGCATCTTCGGAGCCCCCTTTTGGCATATGCTTTGTGCCAAAGTATTGTGCTTTTTTTTTCTTTGACCACCCAATAATGGACTATATGATGAGTTCATTAATGGATATTTCACAAATTCACACAATCCTGAGCCAAAAATGTGCACTTTATAGTGGAGCTAGCTCTATTATAAGATTAAACATATTTATTTAAATACTTAAAATAAGGTGCTGAAATATGCTAATAAAGTCTTTGTTGTATTGTTTTGGTCTCTTGACTATAGCCCCATTTCAAAAACTGTTTAATGAAGCTCTAAATACAAAATGAACTTGTTGATTTGAATAATTTCCATAGAGTTTCTTATAGATTCTTCAAATGGAGATGATATGCTTTTCTATCTGCCAACGTTGAGCAGATGGCCCACATAGACGAAGGAATGTAACACCAAATATGAATTTAGCACCTGGTTGTTTTTCATCCTCCTGAAAGGTGGCGGCTGTTCTGAGTGTTCTCACACATGTCTCATAATCAGATGGCAGGGTGACAGTCGGCGCCAGAGAACCAGAGACGTAGAGTCACAGAACTCGCCGTCGCTCGTGGTTTAATATCTGAGCTCAGGAAGAGCTTGATGTAATCGAGAGAGAGTTTCAGCACTTTAAACATTATCGGGAGCACCTCTGAAGCAAATCAAGTTACCCGAAGTGCTTCGAGTGAAGTAAGTGATCGAATACGTTCTGTTCTTTTTGAAATCTGTGTTTAGTCATATTTTCTAGCGCTTCGCTTCCCATTCATGTTCTAGCAACAGTTATTTGCATTTGAAAAGCAAACAGCCTCTCTCCACAAGGTCAGAATGCGAAAAGCTCATGTTGTTGGAAGTTTCGTGTCATTTTGAAAGAAGACGTCCTTCACCTGATTGACATGTCGTGCCCAGGAGAGTTGTGGGAGGAAATGATATTCAGAGAGGGAGTGCGTTGGTGTTGTATTTCGTATACGATGCTTTGTTTGTACATGTACGGAGAAGAACGACGGGTTGTGGATGAAGTCATCGGTGGATGTAAATGTTGTAGCTAGCAGATTTGATGATGGACATGAACAGCTTGGTATAAAAAAACAGTTGCAACTAATGTAATTTAGATGGATTTATTGATTTTTCAGGTGATTTGTGAAATACGGTACTACTCAGTTTTTGCATTTTTAAGAGGCTGTTTAAAAACTTGTCAAAAATGTGTAATCAAAAATTGAACGTCTCTTATAGTAACAATAAAATATTATTCATAATAACAAAAATACATAATATTATTATTTTTTAATTTATATATCACATTTGATTTTATTAACAGTTTTTAAAAAAAAATATATATATATATTTTACATTCAGTGCTACCTTATTAGAGGGACTGTTTTCTATGTAAGCCAATTTCTTAATAAATAACATAAATAAATGTTTTTGTAAACCATGCTTCTTTATAACTGACAATGTCAAAATTACTACATAAAATGTAAAAATATGAGTCATAATTGTGAGATAAATTCTGACATAAAAACATATCAAAATATGACACTACAACTCATATAAAAGTAAAAGCTATAATCACAATCACAATTGTGACAAAATTATTACTTAGTTTTTTGTTTTTTTTACTTTTTACATATTATGCCATGTCATAATTTCAACTTTTAATGTCAGAATTATGATTTACCAAAACAGTTTTTTTTCTTATGTGGCAGAAATGTATGGTGGCTGAGAAAGCTCAACGCGCTGCAAACATAAGAAAACACATGCAAACAGAAAAAAACGGCAACACATTAAGAAGAGATCTTCATCAGTTTGACAACACAGGCACTGCAAATCCTCGCAAAATAACGTTTCACAGTTAAGTGTGTAATTCGTCAGATTAGTCTAATAATATCCTAAAGACCATGTGATCAGGTTGTTAAAATAAACAAAAAAAACAACTTTTAGTTCAGTGACAAAACCTCTGCTCTGACCAAAAGCCATGGAACAAATAATCAGGTCCCAGGTGGGTTCGTCACTTTTTGATGTCCCCCTGAAAAATTTCCGTTGTAGTCCGTCCTGTTTGCAGCGCCTCTCTGTGTTTGGTTGCGTTTTGAGAACTTGCATGTTTTCTTCTGTTTGCATTTGTTTTCTTAAATTTGCAACACGTTGAGCTCTCTCGGCCACCGTAAAAATAGGCTTTTGTATGGTTTTAAAATATTCAACTCAAATACAGTAGTTTTCCCATAACTAATTATATTCTGTGCTTACAGTATTTGACATTTAGAAGGTAAACAAATTTTGCCACTCTATAATATTCAGAAATGATCAAATCTCAAGCACTGGATTCATTTTCATATCTGGGTGGATTTAAACCTGAATCTATGTGTCTCAGTACTGTGACCATATTTGTTTACTAATAAATAAAAATAATTAAATTACTTATAAACTTTAATTACAGATTCCTAGACTTTAAATCAACAGCGATCATTTTTTTAAAGCTCTGTTCCCGCTGGAATGTTCCAGAATAAGCATGAATGACCTGCTGAAGAAAACAAACCCTGATATTAGTCATAAAATATTAATAATTGCACAATCTCCCCCGGTGAACGAAACGCAGCCACAGAGTATGTGCTGGAAGCAGGAAAAATATGACTCATTAACATTGCTTTTCATGAAGTAAGGCTGCTAATTAGAGGTGGCAACTGCAGTGAGGAGGCCCGGTCGAATGAACGAGCTAATGACAGAGCGAGGGGAAGGTGGGACACCGGGCAGGGTGACCTTAGTGTGTCCAGCGGGTCTGGAACCAGGAATGTGTTTTATAGTGTCCATCACAAAAACAGATCATGCATACCTTCTTTTCCTTCCAGATCAAGAATGCTGAAGCCACGATGGATCCCGTAGTTCATTTGAGCCCACTGAGAGTCCGAATCTCTGCTCTCCCACACCCCACCCGCCCACCTCGTCCCTGGGCACCCGACCCTGCGCCTTTTGCCTTTTCCTGGAAGCCAGAGTAGCGTTTTCACACCGACGCACGGGAGAAATATGAACCCTTCCTGTGTAAATATGACTGGATGGAGGTCTCAGTGGCGTTTGGTCCTGCTCAACTCGCTGACGTGTGGCCTGGAGATCTGCGTGGCGGCTGGGATCACCTACGTACCTCCTCTGTTGCTGGAGGCTGGTGTGGAGGAACAGTACATGACGATGGTTTTGGGTAAGGTTTCAACCTAACCATGGAATGTTTAACTAGGGTTTATGATTGGTAAAGGGCCGTGCTGTAAACAGCAAGTCAAGGTTGTTTCCCACTAAGGAGTCGATCCTATAATGGGGGTCATTATCATAATTACTGGCTAAATCACTCATTGCCCCATCCAGGTGGTAATCAGGTGCTAATTGGAAGGCACCGGACTGCAGGAAGAGGCCCAGAGGCTATAGGGGACCGCAGCTATGTGGAAGCTTATATAGTTTACTGCATCCTGTTAAAATTCTGTGGGACTTTCCTCTAGACTTTCATCAGATAACATAGTCATCATGGGCTGCCTTAGAGCCGGAAGCTTCTTTCTCAGAGATAGTGGGTTTGTGCCGTTGACTGTTATTTAAATATAGACTTTTAACATTTCTCACTTCATATGTTCTGCTAATTATGTTAGGAGTTTTAAAAAGTGGTACTCTATTTTTAAAAACTTTTAGTATGATTTTTTAACAGTTTATTTGGGAATTACTGTCAAATAAGTATTTGCTCTCTTGAGTCAAAAAAAATGTAATATTTGGTACATAAGCCTTTGTTAACAATTACAGAGGTCAAACAGTTCCTGTAGTTCTTCACCAGGTTTGCACACACTGCAGGAAGGATTTTGGCCCACTCCATACAGATCTTATCTAGATCTGTCAGGTTTCAAGGCTGTCACTGAGCAACACAGAGTTTCAGCTCCCTCAAAAGTTTTTCAATTGGATTTAGGTCTGGAGACTGGCTAGGTCACTCCAGAACCTTGATATGCTTCTTACGGAGCCACTCTGGCTGTGTGCGTTGGGTCATTGTCATGTTGGAAGACCCAGCCACGACCCATCTTTAATGCTCTGACTGAGGTTTTTGCCCAATATTTCACAATACATGGCCCCGTTCATCCTCTCCTTAATACAGTGCAGTCGTCCTGTCCCACATGCAGAAAAACACCCCCAGAGCATGATGCTTCCAGCCCCATGCTTCACTGTAGGTATGGTATTATTGGGATGATACTCATTATTCTTCTTCCTCCAAATGCAGCGAATGGAGTTAAGACCAAAAAGTTCTACTTTGGTCTTATCTGACCACAGGACTTTCTCCCATAACTCCCCTGGATCATCCAGATGGTCCCTGGCAAACTTCAGAAAGGCCTGGACATGGGCTGACTTAGGCAGGGGAACCTTCCGTGCGATGCAATATTTTAAACCATGACGTCTTCGTCTATTACTGATAGTAGCCTTGGAAAAGAGGGTCGGCATTGACCAGCTCCTCCCGTATAGTTCTGGGCTGATTCACCTTTCTTCACCTTTGTTAACATCATTGATATCCCACGAGGGGAGATCTTCTGTGGGGCCCCAGTCCTAGGGACACTGACAGTCATCATTAGCCTCTTCCATTTATTGACAATTGCTCCAACAGTTGTTCTTTTTTCACCAAGCAGCTTTGTGAAGGTCTACAATTTTGTCTCTTGTGTCTTCTGACAGCTCTACAATCATGACCAGAGTGGAGCTGGACTATTTAAAAGCAAAATAACAGGTGTTTGAGGGTCAGAAATCTGGCTGATAAGCAAGTGATCAAATACTTATTTGACACAGTAATTCCCAAATAAATTGTTTAAAAAATCATAAAATGTGATTTCCGGGTTTTTCGTTTTAGATTCTGTCTCTCACAGTGGAAATGCACCTATGCTGAAAATTGTAGACCCCTACATGATTTCTAAGTAAGAGAACTTGCAAAATCACAGGGTGATCAAATACTTGACCTCACTGTATGGTGCTGTAAATAAACTACACCTTGCATGAACGTGCTACTGTGGGAAAAGCCATAATTTTTACAACTTTTACAGAGACTTTTAAAACCCCCAAGCTAGCTGGTGGTCCTCAAAGTATCACGAAACAGAAACGAGTTTTATTAAGTTGCTATAATATTTTACAATATTGTTTTTATTGTGTTTGTTGCAGCATTTACACATGAGGCTTCTTCTGAAAACATAAAAAACAACAACCTTAAAGTCTTAAAAAAGGAGCAATGGTTGTCTCTCCAACCCGTTTTTTTCCTCACGTTCCAATCCAATTCCATTTGAATTCAAACTCACAAATTGAAAAGAAGCCGTTTCTTAAATTTTGCACAACCCTGAATCTCAGCAGCCCGTGACTGAACGCATAAAAAACAAGATAAGGCTGAGCAACTACTGTTAGAAAACACGAGCAGGAATGCAGAGTAGGAAGAAAGATATGACTGATATTCTCCAGGCATAACAGAGTAAATGAAGGTGAAAGGTATTATAAAAAAAAAAAAAAAACAGAACAATGTTTTAAGAGAGTACAGATGTTTTGTTTTAGTTTTTTTTTTTTTTACAAAAAAGAGGATTTCACTGCAGCTCTCTCCTCTCTCTCTCCTCCAGAGTCGCTCAGGGGTTGGTACCCATTTTCAGTGAGCTCAGGCAGAGAGCAGGAGCAGCTCTAATGACTAAATGATGAGGGATGGGTGGGGGTGAACCAGAGCAGAGCCACGAGAGCTGGAGGAAACGTGTACCCTGTTCCCGGTGGGAAGCCACTTGAGCTCAAGCTGAAACGTTCATTTACAGCATTCAAGCGGACTCATTAGCATAAACCAAGCCCAACCTGTTAACCAATCATAAGACAGGATAATGTTCTGCTTGTTTCTGTGGAGATGACTGACAGGTGATTTAAACGACACAGGCCGGTGCTTACACAGGTCACGCTATTTTACTTATACAGGAACTAAACTGCCTTAACAGCACAAATGGGCCTCTAGTCATGTCAGCACATATATCTACTGTACACACAGAGTTTCTCGGTGATTGACAGGTCTGTTTGCCAAAATAGATATAAACTAAAGATTTCTAATGACTCTACATCCACATTTCACTTGATGGACTTAAAATAAGGAGGCAAAGCTTTATCCTGATTTAATGGTAAATATAACTATTTACACAGGCAGCGATTTTGTATGAATTCATATGTTGTGAATCAAAAAAAGAAAAAGAAAAGCAAGCAGGAAGGCCCAACACAAGCCCTAAACTCTCAACATGGTGTAAACATAGTATGAAAAGGTGTAACTGAATCATAAGATCTTCCAAAAAAGTTGATAGAAAGTAAATAGCTTAAACAAATGCATGAAAAATAATAAATTAATTAATAAATAAACCCTCTCTACATTTATTGCTTTACATAAACAAATAATAGTAATGTAATGTAATGTAAAGATTGCAATATAATAAGCATATACATACAATATAAGCATATAAAAGACTAAATGCATTCAATATACCAATCATATAGAATATTCAAAAATCAAGCAAAAGCTAACCTATAAAGAAATTAGTTTTAAGGTGAGATTTAAAAATGCAAAGAGATTTTGTTTAATAAAAGAGATTTGTTTAATAAAATAAATAATTTGATAATTTATGATAATGATATTAAGCTTCATAAACCTTCATGGCATCATGGAAGTAATAACATAAGGTTCAGTAAGTCATGCTAGTTCAATAACCACCATTAAGTGAGTTCATTCAATGAAGCATCAGACCGATTCAAACTTGGGAGTGACTCATTAGGAGTAATTCATTACAAGAACAAGCTCACATGAGTCATCTATTTGTAAATTGGGCTACAGTAATTGCACCGTATGTTTGTTTATGCACACAGACAGCGGGGATAACACAATAAAAAGTGGTATACAGAGATTTTAGTTAATCACATTCGTTTACATTTACCTAACATTTGCCAGATTTTTCTTTACAGGACATTCCTTCAATTCACGCAGGCTCTGGGAATCGAACCCAAGTCTGTTTTCTATTTAAAATTCGCAAAAGCATGCTATGCTATTGCAGAAATAATAGGCTTAAACATTGTGCTGAGAAAGCTTTCTGTATGATACACACTCATCCTCACATTGATATTCAGGTACAGTAGTTTTAGTGTGCTGGCATCACTTCCATCCCTCACTCCACTATCTCCAACAGCTTTGCACATTCAGCACAAGAGGAGGCAAAAAGCAAGAGATTAAAGACAAAAAATAGAGGCTGAATGCCAAACACGCTCAGAGAAAAAGACAGACAGCTTGTTCAAACACGATCGGGCCATTAATCTAATAAGCTGAATCCTAATATTGATGAAGAGACAGAATGTAACAACAGAAGGCAAATGGAGGGACGGGTGGAGAGGTGGAGCTGGAAAAATGCCACGGCAGACAAACTGGAAACGGACATAGACATAATGCACATATGGCCAAAGAGCTGCTCACTCTGTCGGACTGACCCCAAATACAGCCTGAGCGCTTGAGAAAGCCAGCACCCTGGAGACATCAGCACTGATAAACAAACTGACACGATTCAGCTTCAGATGTGTCCTAAATCAGTACTTTAGAAGGTAAGACGGTTTGCCAGGTTGCCATCTTGTAACGCCGATCAGAGCTGAGGTTTTTCCACTTCAGAATTTCACATTTAATTCAGTGTGCTACTAGCCTTTTTGGTAAATAATTGTGAAATGTATTAGCATCTACTGTAGTTCAGTGTAAAATACAGGATACAGTAAAAAAAAAAAAAGCCATATGTAAAGAAATATGAAAGAAGCACATAACAAAATTATTAAAACTTAAAATATATGTAAAAAAAATCTTAATATGAATAAGTACTATAACAGTATGCATAAATTATGTTACACTGCAAATAAAACTACAAACACATTAACAAAATATGCACGTTTTTTTTTTTGCTATCTTTTGATTAGCTATATATTTATGAAGTACATTCAGGAGGATAAAAATAAGATAATGATTGAAAATGATTTTTCTGAAAAAGTGAATGAATAACACTAAACATAAATGTATACCATTCAATTGAATTTAGACACCACAATATTATGATTAAAAGTATGGAAGGCGATAAAAAAAGATGATAGCAAAATGTAAAATTCAGCAGAACTGAGTACAATTCAGTATCCTATATCCTTTAAAAAAAACACCTGACCCTCTAAAACTTTCTTTTCTATTTATATTCTATCTACTTCATTTTTTATTATCATTAAAATTTGAAAAACTACCCTCTAACACTATTCTTTTAAACAACCTCAAGCACTAGGGTTTTCAATTCCTTTTCTTTTCTATTCTATTTGTATTCTTTATATTTATGAAATCCTAGCATACTGCACTAGCCTAACTCTCGTCACAGAATGTACATATCATTGCTCTTTTGTTGCTTCTATGGTCCTCATTTGTAAGTCACTTTGAATAAAAGTGTCTGCTAAATGACTAAAGTAAATGTACAGTAAATTAAAAAAGCCACTTAATGTTAATTGTGCAAATATTTTGCATCCTTTGATGCATCTGTAAACTGACGTTGAGCAATATCCAGCATTTTACATTGTTTTTACTTTATGTCCTTTAAGATACTCCCTCATTGCTTTCTATCGAACGAAGTCCAATGACATGTGCAAAAGCTTTTCTTTTTTCCTTTATGGTATCTCTGCTTGGTGCTTTATTTTAAATGCTAATGACATTTTCAGGTCCAGTGAGGGCTGCTGCTTCCTGGCTGTTCAAAACACTACAGTAATAACATGCTGTGTCACAATATCTAGTCTCCATGGAGACTCTCAAAAACAGTCTCCGTCTCTGATCACTGAAAGCACTAATTATTTCGACTCCTTTCAAACATGCTCACAGGAAGTAAATAAAACATGCTCACATACACATTATTGTGATGGAAGAGCTAGACACCCCTTACAGGTATCCAACATTAAAACGGAGAAGCTGTGCTTATTTGATTCAAATACAATATAAACAGCTGTTTTGTGAAATACTATGTTGAACAGAGTTGTGCTGTTTAATGTGTTTTCAGTATTCGTTAATGAACAGAACGCTTATAAGTCTATCCTGTCACTTTTGCTCAGTTGAATGTGTCTTGAATACACAGAATGCTCAAATTTAGCATTTTATAGCTCTTTCTTCATATAGTCATTCACTATGTAGTGTATAGAGAAGTCAGTGGTTTTGAGCAGTTTATGCATGAATGCATACATTCTTCTGCACAACAATTTGCATAATTACAAGTTTAACACTGAACGCTGCATTTGGCACGCAGAGACAAAATATTAGGGTTTCGATCCCCTTTAAGAGTTCTGTTTCGAATGCGTTTCATGTATCAGCACACACTCATACACACACTTTAGCATGTCCGTTAGCAGATCAGCTGTATAGCAGCAGTGAAGTCTGTGCCCCGCTGTGCCCCTGTCTTCATTAAAGCCCGAAGATCGTGGAGTCGTGCTGGGCTCACAAACGTGGTGATTATGTAACTCCCAGTGAAATACGCCACCTTCAATGGAAAACCTTCTGCAGCAGCGTAATTGAAAGTCAACCACTGCTTTGCAATTATAATGTACACATGCATGCTTAACTCTTCTCAAACAGCTATAGGATCACTCTTTCACATTTAAGTGTATTAAAATACGCAAACTACTTTGTAGAAACTCTGACCCAAATACTGACGGCCTTCTTTTTTGTACAGTCACCACTAGTTAGTGACACATTTTTACAGCAGCGACACAGATTGGCTTACTTCAGCACTGCTGTGCAGGAAGGCCAGATACACACACACACACACACACACACAAACACTTTTGGGTTTACTGGTAGCTTTTATTATGCTAAATCAACAACTCAATGACCTGGCTGTCCTTCATTCCCATTGCCTGGATCTCTTTACACCTACTTTAAAATACAGTTCATTAATTTTAGTAGTTGGCACTTTGCCATCTGTATGACAGCAAGACAGAGAGAGAAAAGTATCAGGGTTTTTTTTTCCCACTGTGCCCTTTGAGTTGGATCTTAAATCTCATTTTCTTAATTTTCTCATTATGACTTGAGGCTCTTCCATGCCTAATGTTTACTTTTTATAGGCCTCATTTACAATCTGTGTTCTTTCTAAAGCTAAGGCACATACTGAATTTGCCCGGATCCCAGTATTTCTTTATTAGGTCTTAGCAAAGCAAACTATATTGCAGATGAGAATAATGGAATGGTTTAGATGGATCAATCGATGGATCTTCAAGATCTTTATCTGACATTATCTCAGAGCAAATAAGGAACCGTTAGCAAGCCATAAAAAGATATGCGTGTATGCTCTAGGCTGAAATAAACAGAACCATGTGAGAATGACTGAATAGAAATCTGTGTAGACCTTCAGCCAAACTGAAAGGAATAACTATAAATTATTTAAGTGGCAGTTAGTTAAACTCATGCATTGTAAAGTGGCTCAAACAAAACTCAATCATTTCAAATAATTTGATTCTGCTCTGGTAATTAATCCTGTGATCAGTTCTTCCTTATATCCACTCATTGTATAAACCTTGTTTCTAGGCGGAAAGCTGTACCTTGACTCCCAGAGGTTGCTTAGCACCAGCCAATCAGATTAATACTGCCATTTATTTGCATCGTCTTACTATACATCAGACGATGAGCGATCAGGGACTAATCAGGGCTCCAATTTTTTGAACAGCATTAGCATTTTTGACATATTGACATCCTGAATACTGACACAAAAAAAGGTATAAAATTGCAGTATCCTTTCAAAAGACACTAACAAGCGTTACTCACATCATCTTCCATTCAGTTATACTATATATGTCCCAAATCACAGTTATATATTTGAGCAAAATGTTTGTTAAATTAAGTCATACAGTATGCTTCATATAGAGAGCTATAAGCTTTCCTTATGCACAGAACACAGAACTTTAAACTCGCCAATGCCACTTTGGCATCCAATTTTTTGCTGATATTACCGGTTCTGGATTGCTAACTTATATGTAACGTATGGGATGCATCTGGTGAGCGATATCTGTGATTTGTCCTAGACCTTAATTAGGGCACAGGCCCAGTGACGTTGTACTCTTTTTTTTTTATGTTCCTGAGAGTGCAGGGGTAATGTGGAAAAAGGTCACGGTTTGATTCAGACTTCCTGTTCAGTCATGGTACAGGAATGTGTGGCCAGTAAAAACCCACACACATGCTTACTGCTGTTCCTGTCTGTGCACAGCAAGAAGCCTTTTTAATCGATAAACTCCTCTTAAGTCAGCGTGTCTACATGATGCTTGTGACAGGAATAGCACCTCTGTGCGTTCTCAAAGCTCACCTGAAGCAAGGACACATCATACAGTCACTAAAAGAGTCAGTGATGGATAGAGAAATGCAAAATCAATAGAAAAAGTGAACATATGAATCAATCATTGCTTACTTCAGCCATTTCATGGCTCTGTTCCAGTGAGCTTTCTTTCTTTCTGTCTTTGATTGCCAATTACATCGGGTGAAAAGCCTAATTTGAATGTAAGTGGGTTTATTTTAATATATAGAATATAATAACCATTGGAAAGTAGGGGTGTCAACAATAATCGATTCGGCGATGCGGGGCATGAACGATTCAGCATCGATGCGGCAAAGTGCCATAATC
>JAUMHP010000084.1:7533820-7546174 GCA_032361065.1 Enteromius trimaculatus
AGCATATTGGCTGTTTATTACAACTTATAAAGCACATATTCTGCATTCCTGATCCTACTCAGTACCTAAACTTAACAACTACCTTAATAACTATTATTAAGCAGCAAATGAGGAGTTTATTGAGGCAAACGTCATAGTTAATGGTTTGTTAATAGCGAGAATTTGACTATAAAGTAAAGTGTGACAACACATATTTTAAAATGATATAATAAAAAGAAAAATTACTAACAAGGTAAGGTTTATTAGTTAACAGGAACTAAGAATGAACAGTACTTCTACAACACTTATTAATATTAGTTAATGCTAATTTTGGCATTTGCTCATGCATTTTTAAAATCAAAATTTTGTTTGTTAACATTAACATTGGACTGAGTTAACATGGACTAACAATGAACAAGGATGAATAAATACGGTATTGCTAGTTGGGCTGTGCGATATGGCTGAATACTGTATCATGATATCAGTGTTTCATATCGGTCGACATCGATAATTATTGATATTTTTAATGACCCATTTAAAAAAAGGACCAGGAGAAAAGTATATTACATTTTAACATTTTTATTTTAAACTTTCCTCTGATCATAATCCCCTCAATTATTAAGACAGAAATGTCAACAACCATGGAAGGCTCAAATAATTAATAAATAAGTAAACATAATGCCACTGCCTCCATTATAACTTGGGACCGTTTAGATTCTTTGTCATAAGGCACTGATGTGAGTACCTCTCCGCGGTGGTCTGCTGCTTGTGCGGTGCTGCAGCTACATATGTTGATGGTTGAATAAGGCTGTGCTCCGAAGGGTGAGTGCGGCTAAGGAGGTACATCACGTTCGTGGTAATACAAGTCTTGGCGGCATTGTACTGACTACGGTCAGGTTTATAATATCCAAAAAACTGCCATATTGGCGAGCTGACTTTTCCTCTTTTATTTAAAATTTCCTCGCTCACTGCGGCACTCATTTTCTGCTTATGAAGAGGAATCCAGCAGACAATCCTGCGAGACAACGATATCTCAGCCTCAGACGTCACGCCCACGGAACGTTGGCTAAATGTCTGATGCATATGGTACACTTAACTGGAAACGCTTCAGCAGTGTTGAAGTCATCAAATGATTGGTTTATTTTCGGTCCGCCAGGAAACAAAGCGCAGACGTGCTTGCGGAAGAAAAATTGTTGTGTGTACATGAGTGACAATAAGCATTTATCAAGATCAGTTAAATGTTGAATTCACAAAAGTATGTGATCCAATTTTACTAGTTGTGTGTCCCCTCCTATCTATTATGGAAGATCAAGTGAAGAACCTAACTGAGAAGGGGATATCAGCCGTGTTTGCTGGCAAACATGAAACAACAGACGCTGACATCGCAGCTGGCCGATTCAGTATTGTGTTCGGTTCTCCAGAATTGCTTGTGGGTGTTAAAAAACGGAGAGATATGCTTCAAACGGATGTTTACCGTGAGCGTCTCATCAGGATTTTCTATGCTGACTGACTTGTTGCACGCCGGTCTGTTGTGGGGACATTTCCACTCGTTGAAATGTGACGCTGAACGAAACAAACTGTGATTGGTTGTTTGACATGTCAGTCAAACGGCCTTGAGGCGGGCCTTGACCAAAGAAAGCGGCTATGAACTCCAGACATTAAGCCGTCAGTCTTAAGGTCTGGCTACGCGAGACTCGAGGCAACCAAACCTGATACCGTTACATGATTGGCTGTCAGCGTATTACTCCCTAAGTTGCTAGGTTACCCGAGAGAGCGAGTGCCTTTGTTAATGTAACCAAATTAGCTTTGTAATTAAAAAAATAAAGTTTTAACGAACACATTTTTTATTGATATTGATCACGTGTCTATCACGACTGTAATTGTTTTACCGCCGAGCCCTAATTGCTAGTTGTTTTTTCATGTTAGTTAATACATTTACTAATGTTAATAAATGACACCTTATTGTAAAGTGTTCAGTTCTATTCCAAATATTTTTATTCACTGTCAAATCAACAACCAGCCAGTAAACAGTTACTGATTGAAAGTAGATATAACCCGATATAACCACTCTGAATGATTCAGACGAGTCAGAATGATTCAAATCTTTTTGTTCAACTGTTTGCAGATTTCATGTTCTTGTCAATATGGCGGCACTATTTGCACCAGAATTAGCGGAAGAAAGCAGATGTTCACAGAACTGGACATTGTGAGAATCATTTAGTTTCAGTTTTTAAAAAAACAAAACAAAACAAAACAAAAAACTGGAATTGATTCTGTTTCAGTACCGATTCTTATTTGCCAACCATAGTTTTGGGTGCTTAAGAAACTCAACACAGCTCTTAACTAGCTTGACCCAACTCCAAACTTACTAATATAAACCAGCAGCATGGAAATTCATGCTGGTTCAGCCTTTTTTGGTTTGTTTAGCAGGGTCTTCAATCACTTCAATCAAGGGGAAACTCGCAAATGCGAAGACAAAAAGTCACTGCTCCTTTATGGCGTTCTTCTCCGAAGCTTTCATCTTAATACTGTCTTTCTTTCCGTCTGAAAAGAATCAAGAGCTTGAACATAATGATCGGAATGTTGCTCTTTGTTTTGCGGGTGTGGTTAGAGCCGTTCACAATTGTCATCCAGGTGGGCGTCAAAAGCGAGAGCTGGCATCAAGTCCAAACGCACCTCTTCAATGCCTCCAATCTCCCTTTTTAAACAAACTGCTTTGATATATGTGTGGACAAAAAAAAGCCGAGTAAACAAGTATGCAATACTGGAAGGATGGACAATGTCTTTGGTCTGTTCCCGCTCCACCAGCGGGACGGTTTACCTTCCCATTTAGTGAGTACATGGAGGATTAAGACAGAATCACTTCCTCTCAGTGTCTTTGTCCGTGTCTCTGTTTGTATCCTGGGAGGACTTCAGAGCCATGTTTGTTCACAGCTGACAGTGTCACGCAGATGTTTCTTTGGCGGCGATGCACGCTGGGATTGCATTGATGGAACTGTTTCACCTTGTCAAGGGATGAAAAAGAGAGAAAGACAGCGCAAAAGAAAGAGAAACACGGACTGAGACCAAATAGTCCATGAAAAGACATTCCTCTGGAGTTTTGTAGGGTTTCTTAAGAGCTGAAAAACACTGGATACACAGAGGGGTGTCCTGCACCTTTTTTGGAGCTCGGCGGCTAGGCAAGATAAGACGTGGCCGAAGAAAATAAAAGCCCTTTTTAAGTGTAAGTTTCAACAGTTAGTTAGTATGGACAAGGAGCAAATTCTCAGCGAATATGCATTTTTGATGCACAGCTGCTGCAGCCAAACTACTGTATCCCCCCCCCCATCCAATTTTTTAAATTTACTTACAATGTACTGTATTTACATTCATTAGGTGTGAATGTATTTGTAATAGTCTTTTTATATATTTAAATGACTTTTTTTGCTAGATTTTATGTTATGAGTATGCTAGATGTGGAGAGATGAATCACACCAATATCAAATACACAAAAACATATAAAAAGGTAAGCTTTTTAACTCACAAAAATCAACACAAATTTACATGAAGTTGCCATTCGGAATTGCAAGATGTAAACGTATACTTCTGACTTTCTTTGTCGCAATTCTGAGTTAACGTATTGACTTTTTCTCCAAATTTAAAAATTTTATCGGGGAATTCAAAAATTTCTCAAAATTTGTACTTGTACAAAATAAAAATTGGGCATTTCCAACTTGCAATTCTGCATAATTGTGCATTTATCTCATAGTTCTGAATTTAAATTAAATTAGAAAGAAAGCTTTAATTGTGAGATTTAAAAATGCTGATTACTGAAAGGTGAAACTCAATTGGATAGACCTACACTGAACAGGCAAATGGATGATTTCTGTCATATTTCTTTTTTATAGACAAACAGATTTTTATAAAACACAATAAAGCTTAACTTTTCAGCATTTACTTATCGCATTCAAAATCTATGTAGCTCATGTCTCTGAAAGGACGCTCACATTTCTGGAGACACACACACAAACACCTTTTGTAGGATCCATCCAAATAAGGTAAAAGGATGTGCATGTAAAATCCATTTCAGGTTCTTTGTCCTTAAACGCACATGAAAACTTTGTGTTTCTATTTCTACTGAAGTGCCAACCTGTAACGTTTGTAACCGTCAGGTGTGGAAAAACTAGGGGAGAAAAAAATTTAAAAGTTCTGTGATCAGTCATGCTTTAAGTGCTCTCCTGTCCACCCACAGACACACAAACATACAAGTTACAAAAACCAGGGGAGCGGCCCAATCAGGGGGGAGTGCATTCTTGCTGTCTCCTCACTCAGAGCTAACACAACATGTGTCTTTGTGGCCCCCCTCACCGCCTGCTCTGTTTAAGAAGGCTTAATGGGACATAGACCATGCACTTTTGTGTTACAAAGCACTGGTTCCTCTTCAAGTACCAGCACTGACAGCAGGGTTCAGGTTGGAAAAATGACCAGGCAGGTTTGGGCAGGTCTTCTCGAGTGGAATCTGGACCCAGCACGTGAAGGTGCACTAGAAAAACTAAACTAGGGCAGAGAGGAAAAAACTGGCTAGATATATGAGATGTGATTTGAGATATGAGTACCTGAGTCTACTGTACTTAAGCAACTGTTGCTTAGCAACTGCATACTGCAAACTGCATCCACCATATTGGAAAGGTCAAGATCTTCTGTAAACACATTCAAATGAATAAACGGATGTCAGGCAGCTCTGCAGGTTGCAGATGATACAAAATTCCAATAAAAAAAAAAAAACTGGATAAAATGTTTCCATTTATGGATAAAAGGGTAGTAATTGTAAACGACACAAGTTTGATATGAATCCATATACAATTACTATAAATACTTAGTATTTTTTATTAATAATACATATATTAGTTTGTGTCTGTGTGTGTGTGTGTGTTCAGGAATAAGTCTCTTATGCTCACAAAGCCTGCAAAAAAAAATAAAAATAATAATATCACAACAATTACCACAAATATTTGTAATATAATATTGCAAAATGATATTTTAATATTTATTTAGTTATGTATTATTTATCCATTTTATAAAAGCACACACACACACACACACATATATATATATATATATATTTAGTTATTAATTTATTGCAATGATGAATAAAAAAACTGATATAAATTACAAAAAAATATTTTTTAACTTATCTATACACACACACACACACATATATATATATATATATATATATATATATATATTATACAGACACACACACACACACACAATATATATATGTATGTACATGTGTGTATGTGTGTGTGTATATACACATATTTACACTACACAACAGAAAATATTTTTTATGTTTTTTAAAGAATCCTCTTTTGCTCACCAAGCCTGCATTTACTTGATCCAAAACACAGAACAAGTAGTAAAATTGCTGGATATTTGTACAATTTAAAACAACTGCTTTCTATTTGAATATATTTTACAAATATATTTTTCCCAATGATCAAAGCAATATTTTTAGCATCATTACTCTAGTCTTTGTCACATGACCCTTCAGATATCATCCTATTATGCTGATTAGCTGTTAAAGAGATATTTATTATTATTATTGGCAATATTCAAAAAGGCAGGGTATACGATTTTTCAAAAATGCCTTAGAAAAAGATTTGGGCCGTTTAGCAAAACAAACTTGTAGCCAATCAGCAGTAATGGGCGTGTCTATTCGTGACATGGAGGAGACAGTGTTCAGGGAACAGCCGAGCAGAGCGGCAGAAAGATAAAAAGCAAAAGATTAAAATGCCTGCAGAACGATAAGGCAAGAAGTAAGACCCATGTAAATATCGTATCAGCTTTCCAGCACCGGAGAAAACTCAAGAAGCCTGTGATCAGACGTTTTGGTTCTTCTTAATAGGTGAGTTACACTGGACGTGATAAAGCGACCGTTAAAAATAATTTGAAATTCAAGTAAGCGTGCCATAGATAAAATGCGGAGATTTGCTAGTCACTCGCATCCCATGTTAGCATCACTGATTATAATGATTTCTAAGTATAGCGTCCCGTACAGACGGTGTAACATTGGTACTGCTTTGTTTCACAGAACTCATTGACTGGGGCTGGAAATCGATCCCAAAACAATCAATTCCCAGGCGTTGGGAATCGAAAGTCGATTCCAAAGTTAGGAAATCGATTCCATCAATGGGAATCGACTCCTCATTCGGAGCCTTTTTAAGTTCAACAAATATTCTCCTGAATGCCTCTCAAATGAAAGGCTGCATCATACGAACGCTGCATGAAAAGAAACTGAAGAAAGTCGATAACGTTATTGAGATCGTCCGAATTTGAGGACGCAGCGGTCTCTTCATGAAGCAGACGCCTCCCTCATGCTCTATAAAAGCCTTGATACAAGAGATAAGATAAAAGATTATTTTCATTTTTATATTTTCATTTCCATTCGCCTGCTCGCTAGAAGTGATTAGAAGGTCCAACTCATTTATTCGTTCTTCCGGACATTAATTTTAATGAACCAGTTCAAAATACGTTTCTGAGGTTATTTTACAGTGGAACTGGCTTATGCTGTCCACATGACATGATCAATGCCCTTGATCTTATTTTCATTTAAAATAGTGTTTAAATTCAAATTCAAATTTGAATTCAAATTCAAAAATTTCAAAAATGTTGGATTCGAACAGCCCTATAGTTGACTGGGTATGTGTGGGGCGGAGCTATCAAAGGGGCGTGTTTGTTTTGGTGATTTCAAATATCAACACTGGCTTCCAGAAATCGTATACCCTGCCTTTAAAAAAAGTTTTTTCAGGATTCTTTGATGAATGAAAAGATCCAAAGATCAGCATTTAACAGAAATAAAATGCTTTTGTAACATTTTACACTATAGTACTGTTTTTACTGTACTTTGGATCAAATACATGCAGGCTTGGTGAGTAGAAAAGACTTCTTTGAAAAACAATAAAAATCTTACAGTTCAAAAACTACTGCTGGTGTATACACACACACGTCATGTGACTACACTTTTACATGTTTGACACAGGCACTCTCACTACGAAAGCAACTCTTAGAATTGTCTCTCAATAGGCTACTTTGCGTCATTTGTGTCTTTACCGCAAGTCAGAACATCAATAAAGTGTCTGCTCTCTATTAACAAGACCACAAACGGTCACGACAACGCACACATAGATGTACACGGAGCGCAGCGAATGAAGCTGCTGTCAGTGCTGAACAGCTGCATGGACTTCTCTGGACCGGGCCCAGCCACCTCTGTCCCACAAAGAGCTGCTTGTGCCCTCTCAGTTCGTCTCGAGTCAACATGAAACACACACTCACAGGGCCAGGGTCAGACCCTGTTCTTTGTAAAGGGAGCTGTTGTCAGACCTCATTGGCAGACGGAAGAGTGGAGGTCAAATGTCAGCGATACGGGGGGCAGGGTGAGGATTGAGGTGAGGTGAGTCTGTCCTGGGTGGCTGCACCTCAGAGTTGCTGACATGCTAATGCTAACCCCAGTGTGCGAAAGTGTACAGTATAATTCTCGAATAGTACAGGAACTAATACAACAAATTTTTCATAAAATATGCAAAAACTTGTCTCGTGCAACATACATTCCTGGATTCATAGTACGATATACAATGACAAGCTATGCTGTTTGCACACATAATCGCAGATGAATATAGTGACATAGTGTAGCTTGTCAGTGAACTTCGGCTCTTTTTTTAATTGCCTGAAAACAGGAGATGGAGATTCATTTTTAATCACAAAATCGGCTGACGGAAATCGCATGCAAAAAAAAAAAAAAAAAAAAATCGCACATCCCTTATTCACAGACAATGCTTAAAGGAATAGTTCACCCGAAAAAAATTACAAATCTAACATTTATTACTCACCCTCGTGTCGTTCCAAATCAGTAGGACTTTTGCACATATTTTCGGAACACAAATTAACATATTTTTGATGAAATCTGAGAGCTTTCTGACCCTGCATAGACAGCAAAGCAACTACCAAGTGCAAAAATAATGACTTTGTTAAACAATTTCTTCTCTTCTGTGCCAATTTTTGACATGCGTTTGTGATTAATGAGCTTAAGAAAATATATATAAATAGTATGCCAAATAAAAACATGTTTATATGATACGCATGTGTTTGGCATGCATATGATCAGTGGTGGAAAGAATACTTCAAATTTGCTCTCGATTACAATTACTGTTACATTGCTGAAATAATACTCAATTACATGTAAAAGTAATGGTGTCAAAACAGAACTCAAGTACAAGTACAAATTACTCTTCTCAAAAAGTACTAGTTATTAGCTACTTAAAAAAAACATTTTTAGTTTTCATATATAAAGCTCTATAACCCTTACTGACTTGTGTTTTAGTGCACGGTTGGATATTAGTGGTTAAGAATATCTGAACACTAAACTGTGCTAATACATCCACAATGTCATATAATACTGAAAAATTATCATTTTTATACTGGAGTACCAGATGGCCAGACAGCAACATTTTTGTTTGTTTGTTTTTTTCCAGTGTATTGACTTGCACAGTGTTGCACAGAGTTACAAATGTGCATTAATGTGCACTACAAAAAGTAGTCTTTTTTTTTTTTTCAAGCTTAATCATTTTCAGTACCACTGGAAAAACTACTACATAATATATACTGCCATATAGGTATTTTAATATCTCAATATTTGCCAATAATTAGTTCAAGCTTTGAGTGGTTTAAGTCTTCTAAAACGACATGTTCCCTTTATATGATGAACAGGCTTTATTTATATACATAAACATTTTTGATCAATTACTATTACAAACATCTCTCAAACATTTTCTCATTCCGTGTAATTGTATTTTTAAAATAGGGTAACTTTGTCACAAAATCTAACACAAAATCACAACACAAGGAGTAATGGTTTCAAACTCAACTGAATTTGCAAAAAAAAAAAATAGACAGTTATAAAATTATTAAACTAATGGCCTCAATTTAGTTGAGGTGTTCAAAACATGACAACAGCAGTGATTTAACTTAAGAGCCATTTACATTGCTTTAGATAAATGAAATATCAGATGGCTTTGATCTAATGTCTGTCCAATGTACTGTAGTGATGCAGTTAGACAGATTAGGATATTTATATTTACAAATCATACAAATATCCCATTCCAAAACATTTCCAGCACACTTGCGTTGTAAAAGTGTGATTGAAAGACTTTCTGGTGCATTTCATTTACAGCCAATACAATTTCCGGTAGCATTTCCATTGGCATTTCCAACTTTAATATTGGATTAAAGAGAAACATTTTCTATTTTAAAAGCACAGAGATATGACGACTGCACACAGTCTGAGCGCGCACAAGCAATATCGGAGTGAGAGGACAGTTCATTTGTGTGTGTTAGCCCTATCTGAGACTAGTTTTCTGCCATTACAGGACTAGCCACATTTGCATGGGAACGAATGTACAGTATGCGGAATACCAGCAAGAAATTGACGCTATGGCTAGCAGAGCATCTGTTTGCAAGCGTCTGGTAAAAAAAAAGTGCTCTGACTAACTTTTGCAGCTAAAAATGTTGTTAAAACCATATACATATACAGGTAGACGCCTATTAGCAGCTACTTCCATGTTGGCCAATGTCCGCCATATTGGAATCCTAGTTTTAAATATCAACATCTGCAATAATCAAATGAACTAAGACTAAATGAACTAAGACTAAATGAACACAATACAACAAGATGTAGCCGTTAGCTATGCTCCCAGTGTATGTGACTCAACAAATTTATACCATTTTCTACATGCTTTGTGAGTTTTTCTGGACACCGCAGGTTTTTTCTTCACTACTGGTGCACACATATTCTGCACAGCGACAGAGGACCGCCTGTCCTTCAGCAGCGTTAGGACAGTGGTTTGACATTTCTAGGTCACCGAGCCACTCGATAAACAAACAGCTCAGAGATGCTAGGTGTTTCCCAGCACAGTGGCCATATAGCATGACACACGGCGCTCCAGGTCCGCGTAGAGCAGGACTTGTTGACGATGGTAAAGCAAACACAACCTATAACCTTTCCCACGGAGTTTCGGTAACTTGAAGATTATATAAATCACTTCTGTTCGCGCGAACTAGCACATCCTTGGCTGCTGACTAGCGATCGGCCCGTATCAAAGCGCAGTGTCTTTTCTCTCACTGTAAGAGCTTTTCTCACACTTTTGGACGATGCGAATCAACTCTGCGACCTTTGTGGCGTTTTAAATATTTATGTCCGTTACGTCAACAGGGTGTGCGTCTCGATAGCCAGATGTGTTAGCTGCTGTGGCGGAGTGCTGCACTCAGAACGAGGCCGCACACATCACACGCAGTTTATTTTAGTCATTTCCTCTCTATCCTTCAGCTGTCTGCTAGGCTGACCACTCGCCCTGCAGCTGTGGCCAATCCATAACCCCCGCCGCCTCCCCGCTTTTCTCCTTATCAGCACACTCCTGCCGACCCACAACTGTCCTCGGTGGGACGCCTCCTCCCGGCCCACCAGTACAGCATCGGCGGGCTGCCAGATTTGTCACCTGTGGAAAGCAAGCACCTTCGTGGATTCGATTCACTCGAGGTTTTGGCAGTGGTTTTGGCAGGGCGCACTGGCACGAGGACCAGGCAGATGCTGGGGACTTTATATTGTCTACTACTGTTCAAAAATATATATATTTCAAAAGAAATTAATGCTTTTATTTAGCAGGGATGCATTACAGTGAACAAAGGTGACAGTAAAGAGATTTATAATGTCACTAAAGATGTCATGTTTTTAAATGAATGCTGTTCTTTTGAACTTCTTATTCATCAAAGAAATGTATTTCTCAACGTCATGCCGTTCCAAACCCTTAAGGAACACAGATTAAGATATTTTTGGTTACATCAGAGATATTTCTGACCCTCCATAGACAGCAACACAACTGAAGTGATCCCAGGTTCAGAAACATAGTAAAAACATCGGTAAACAGTCCATGTGACATCAGTGGATCAACTTCTAATTTTTTACTAATTTATTTGTGCAAAGAAAACAAAAATAACATAATTTAACTCTTTCTTTGTAACGGTGTAACTCACAATTGCATCTTTACATCTTTTATTTGTAAATCCGTATCACACAAATGTACTTTATTCCCTATTTTATTTCTCAACTTTATCTCATTTTACAATTAACTGTTTTATATATTTTGTCTTTGAGGCAGAAAGTGAATTATTATTATCATTATTATCCCATTATTATCCATTATTAATTATTATTATTATTATTACCCATTATTAAAGATGATAAAACAAAAGCTGGATGCCTCAAACATCTGTTCATGCAAATGAGCAGATGTGGAATCTGTCCTGCAATTTGTGACGCAAGCCGAGCTGTTATGTGACGCTGTCTATGCAAGAAATGAGCAAAGCATGTAGAAACATACATGTGTACAATCACTGCCTCATTCAGCCGCCTGACAGTCAGAAGCATTGAAGCCCAGAGCTGCAGGAAGTGGCTGGTATTTAAGTGGACATGCCAGCCAGAACTGGTCCGGCTCATCCGTCAGTCCTTTATTTTCTGTCCTTATAATCGGCATGTCTTTTCAGTATGCTGACTTCATTATATCTCTGCCTGATTTGCATGAAAAGCTCCTTTATGCTACTTGGCTGTTCCAGCAGAGATCATCAGTACAACAGTAATCCTATCTGCTTGGAAAGATTACCTTTAGAAAGATTATTAAAACAATAGATTTCTAAGTATTTATGAGTGCTTTGAATGATATATTGCTCATCAGTGTCAGCTATGGTGTATATTTTAGCACTTACCAATCAGCATTCGAGAGCACAGAATCAATGTGTTACGTAATGTGCCAATAAAAAAATGTTCTAACATCAAACAGCAACGACAGTTAACAAACCCACAGAAAACCGTTCCCCTGTTAATGAAGTAAATCGCTGGCATTCAGTTGCTCTTTAGTCAAACCTAATTTCCAGTGTCTTGGAATTCTGCGGAGGAATTTGCTTAATTTCGCCATTTTTAGCCTTAAAATAGCTGAGTCCGTCTCATCTGACCAAACCATGCCAGTTAAAGGTCAGCTATGCCCCACAAGCCCTATGACCCACAAAATAACAGAAGATTGTTCACATGACAAGAACATTCCCTGGGGTGTAATGGCTGGGAATGAGGGAGGACTACGAATACCCCAGGGTGAACTTTAATTTGCTTATGGAAATTTGCTGTGATGACGTAACATATACTCAGGTGAGGCAGGTGAACCTTAGATCACTTAAGGGTCATATTCAAATTATGATCATCAACAATTACATTTGTTTTTGCAGTATGCCCTGGGTATTCTATCCCTTTGTGCATTGCACTAAAATGCCTTTGTGTCAATGTTATATATA